>VMDO01009825.1:0-74804 GCA_007922755.1 Pedetes capensis
TTTGAGGGGGCAACTCTTCCCCAGTTGTTTCTTGAATGCCTTCCAGCCTAGGGGGCTCATTTTCCAGCATTATATTTGACAGCACTTCTCTGTTATTCACAGGGTTTTCAATGGCTAATTGTTTCAGGAGTGGGCTGCCAAGTCCTTCTCCCTAGTCTGTCTTAGTCTGGAAGCTCAAGTGAAACCTGTCCACCATAGATGGCCCTGCTGGTATTCAAAATACCAGTGGCATAGCTTTCAGCATCACAGCAACATGAAAGCCCCCACTGTATGACAGGCTGACAGACACATGGGGGTCTCTGGCCTGGTGATGTGTTAATTCCCAAATACCTTTCTGTAAATGATCTTCAGCCAGCAAGCCAGGGCCTGGGAAAGGCAGGGGGAAATGAGACCAAAGAGGTGTAAAGAAGGCCTGGAGAGTGGCCAAGATGGCGTCGATCACTCACTCTCCTGTTGGCCCCAGCTGGTTCTGCCCCAGCACATGCTCGGCATCCTTCGGTTTTCATGCACTGGGTTCTGCCTTGCATCGAGCCCTCTGCTTGGCACTTGGAGGGAGTCCGGGCCAATCAGACCTGGTTCTTTTTCTTAAGAAGCTCCCAGTCCATTGAGACACCTGGGTTTATCATTGCACACCACAGAGGTGCTGTACAGGTGACTCCCTGTACTCTGGCAGCCAAAGCAGGCAGACACCAGGTCCTGTCAGGTGGATGGAAAATGCTTCCTGCAAAAGGTGCCATTGGAACCCAAGTGAGGAAGCCCTTTCCAGGCAGAGGGCCCTGCATGAGGAAAGGTGTGGAAGTGGAGCTGAGGGTCACAGAGGACCCTTGGGCACCTCTTTCCCCCAGAAATTGAAGACTTTAGATCAGAGTTTGCAAAACCCAGTGGTGGCCAAACCACCAATGGATAAGTCCGGTCAGAATGGAGGTATAATGTGCCGGTGACTCACATCTCCTCTAAACTCCACACAGGTAAAAATCAAAGCAAAAAAACACCTGCTACCGTGTGAGAATACATGCTCAATATTTCCAGAGCTTTGGATTTTTAACTGAAACCAGAAAATCCAAATATTTATGGGAAATATCCAGATTTTGCAGTGGCATAAATGCTTTCCACTATTTTTTAACCCCTTGGGAGGCCAGTCTTTTCCAAAGGTCTCCAGTTTGCAAACTGGCTATTTTGCCGGGCCAGGGTAAGCCCTGCGCTCCCACCCCATCTAGGCCTTTGAGGAAGGGCGCATCTCAGGGCGGCTAGGCTCCCTCCTGCTCCAAGAGGATTGGCTGCAGGCGAGAGCCAATCAGGACACAGAAGCAGGAGGGGCGGAGTTCACTAGAAGAGTAGAGAGGAGGTGAGCCACAGATCCTTCAGACCCCATCAGCCGCCACTGTGTAGGACTGACGGATTTTAATTGCACCTCATTCGAATCCTTAACATTTATCTAAAAAGTGACAGGGGCGGGCACTAGGGCGGGTCACGAGCATGCTCGGCCCCAGGATTGCCGCGTGTCTAATTAGAAGTTTTCTCCCTCTTGATCAGCTAAAGTCAAATTCATTTACTCTGCTCGAATTGAGGGTTTAATTGGATTCTTGTTTTTCCTCCTCCCGCCTTCTCCCCCTGTCTGCTGCCTTCCACAGGGCCTCTCTCCGTGCAGGAGGCAGGCCACGGCATCTCATTATGAAAGCCAGCTTCCCTTTGGGGGCTCCCCTCTCTGCCTGTTCATGTCAGCCTGCAGCAGCTGCCTCATTACCCCGGGTCACACGTATTATGGACGCCATCATGATTTCAGGCCTGGCGATGAGGTCTGATGGGCACTGAGGGCGGTCCCATGAGAAGGTGGGCTTTTTGGCTAGGTAGGGCCCTCTCTTGCCATTCACAAGCCCCTGAGCCCCTCCTGTCCCTCCCTGCTAGGCCAAGAGGTCCCAAGTCCTTTCAATCCACTGGGCTTCCTATTCCAGTTCTGAAAGAAAAGTGGTGGAGGCAGCAATTGGAGGCTCAGCCAGCTGCAGTGGAGGGCATTATGGAGTCCCTAAAACCACTAATCTTTTTGTCAGATAATGAGATTTCTCTCCCCCATTTTTTCACCTCTCTTTCTCCTTTTCAATTGATGCCAAATGCTTCTGCCACAGATGGGAATAGGAGGGTAGATGAGGCAGGTGGTACAGGGAGGCAGTACCCAACCACGGAAAAGGTTTCTCTTCCAGGTCAGACACTCTGTGGGTACTGGGGGTGGGGGATGGGGTGGAGAGGAGGGAGCCCAGAGGCAGGTGAGAAGGCTGAGGCTCAAGTCCTGGCGACTGGCAGCAGACAAGGACAGGGTAAGGCAAGGCAAAACCAGCTTGGAACCCAAGCGGGGCCACATAAGCCTGGTCACCAGGGGAATGCCAGCCAGGCACTTGGAGCCTCAGTTTCCTCATCAGTAACCCGAGGCTAACATAAGATTGGAATGATAATAAACATACCTGACATGTGAGAAAGTCCCACTAGCCAGAACCCTTCATCTTAGCTGGCCGTGGTGGAGCATGCCTGTCATCCCAGCACTCAGGAGGCTGCGGCAGGAGGATGGACTAGAGTTCAAGGCTAGCCTGATCTATACACTGAGACTCTGTCTCAAAAAAAGAAAAAAAGAAGAAGAGTCCTGCATCATGTTGTTTTAAGCCCTTAGCAAGGCACTTGACACATAAAAAGTGCTCAACAATTTCAAGTTGAGCATCTCTAATCCCAAAATCCAAAATCTGAAATTCTCCAAAATTTGGAACACTCCCAAGTTTGCTCCAAAATTTGAGCACTGACATGACACCACAAATGGAAAATTCTATACCATGAAACTTCATTTCATACACAAAATAACTTAAAATAGTGTATAAAATTACCTTCCAGCTATGTGCATGTTGTTGTTGTTGTTGTTAGGTGCCATGGAGTTGGTATCTGACTCATAGTGACCCTGCGTACAACAGGCAAAACATTATTGTCAGTTCTCGGCTGTTCATAGGGTTTTCAATGGCAGATTGATTTTTGGGAATGGGTTGCCGGGTCCATCTCCCAAGCCTACAGCACCTGGTGTTCCCAGGCAGTATCCCACCCTAGTACTAACCAGGCTGGACCCTGCTTAGCTTCCGAGATCTGACAGGATCGGATGCCACACGGCTATGGCTGCAGGCAGCTATGTGTATAAGGCATATAAAAAACATAGATGAATTTCATGTTTAGACTTGGGTCTCATCCCCAATATATTTCATTCTGTATATGAAAGTACCCCAAAATTTGAAAATCTGAAATCTGAAAACAGTCCCAAGAACTTCGGATAAGGGATATACATCCCAGAATAATCATTACATTGTGACCTCCAGCAAGTTAGCTAACCCCTCTGTGCCTCAGATTTCGCTGCCTGTCAAATAGGGACAATGACTGTTCCTACCTCTGAACTGCCTCTGTTCCTGTCTCAAGAACTGTAAGAACAACTGTTCTTACAGTTGTTTAAGTGAATGACTTGATTCGCTTTTAGAGAACATCATTTGGTCCAGGTTTAGGGCTTTCTGAAAGTTAGCAATGATTATCATAGTAGCTCTCTGAGCCTGGGAAAGTCGTGTACCTTCTCTGGACTTCAGTTCTGTCATCTGCAAAATAATAAATAAAAGATGAAACACTAACACCATCTGTTGTGTCTACCTCTCAGGGTTGTTGTGATAATTAAATGAGATAGTGTTGATAAAAACATGGTACTCTGTAAGTGCTCCACACGCATTAACTGTTAGTATCACTCCATTAGAAGATAATTAGTTGGTAAGTAAAGAGAAAGAATCAAGCATTTATCCTGCCTTTTCTATACAAACTGTACCACTGGGTACTGGAATTGTAGATGAGGGGACATTTCTCTTTTCAGAATTATTCCAGCTAACAAATGAGGAAGGGATGGCAGAAATAGAACGTCGCCATTTTCGCAGACCCTGATGGATTAATGATGTGGAAGTGGAGCATCTCCAGCTGCCGATGTTCCCACCCTGGAGACAGCAGGCGTGATGGTATCACGCGCCACCGTGAGCTGCTCTTGCTGAAAAAGCCAGAACTGGATCCAGTCAAGCCTCAAAAATGAATCGCCAGTTTACAAGAAAAATGGAAGACAGAGAAGTGTATTAGAAGGCACCCAGGAGATCAATCAGGAAACCCACACTGTGGGAAACCACAGGTCAAGCATCTGATTTCTTCTTCAACAAACAAGATTTTTAAAAGGGAGAGAGAGAGAGAGATTGTAAGTTGAAAGAGTCTTAGACAGATCAGCCAACCTCATCTAGATTCCCGCGCAAACAAGACTAAGAAATAAGTGAAATTAAGATATGTACAAAGCAACCAGAAATGTGACCAGTCACTGGATATCTGATGATTTTAAGGATTTATTGCTAAGCTCAGTGTGATAATAGTATTCAGGTTATGTAAGAATAGTAGAAAAGCGTACTGAGATTAATATGGATCAAATATATCGTATCTGGGGTTTAACTCACTGATACTGAGGAGGAGACAGAAATGAAAGGAGACTGACTCTTATTCCAGTGGGTGACAGCTGTATGGGCTAGCATTATGATCATCTCTCTACTTTTGTATGTGTTTGTATTTTCCATAATGAAACATTAAAACGAAAATTGAGGCCGGGTGCGGTGGCCCATGCCTGTAAACCCAGCGACTCAGGAGGCAGAGGCAGGAGGATTGCAAGTTCAAGACTAGAGGCAGTCTGTGTAATTTAGTGAGAGCTTGTCTCAAAAAAAGTTAAAAAATGGGCTGAGGGTACAGCTCAGAGGTCGAGCACTTGCAAGGCATGCAAGCACGAGGTCCTGGGTTCAGCCCCAAGTACGGGGGGGTGGGGGAGCAAAACTGAACTAGCCAAGGACAAGCTAGTATGGGGCGTCCTGAGACCGCATGTAACGCAGAGCCTGTGGAGATTCTTTGAGACAGTGGAGGCCTCATGGTCACACCTTCTGAGGCAGCTGGCTCCACCTCTGGGTTCTCAACAAATGTCATTTCCTTTGGATGCCCATAGTTAAATGGTCTCCAGGATAATATAAGCGTGGCTTCACAGTCATTGTAAATGAACATTTAGGGCTTCTAGCCTTCCGTCTGTTTTTGGATACTCTCGACAGAGCAATGGCTCAGAGGCAGGTGGGCTCTTAGTTATCATGGGACAGTGAGGAGAAGGGACTGACTGATGCAAGGAAGACCTGGTGTCCAGGGAGCCATGGGGGCTACATTTGGTGCCAGGCGAAGTTTGAGTTCTTAGTGAAATTGCACATCTCAGTGGCTCTCCAATGTCCCAAGATGAAGTCAAGGCTCATCTGTGGTTTAACAGGGTGCTGGCATCAGCAGAGAAAAAAGATGGAAAAGAGGGTCTGGAGGGGAGGTGTGTTAGTCAGCACATTCATCATTATTGCAGAGTAACCAATCCTAAAAACTTATAGGAAGAAAGATTTATTTGAGGCTCACAGTTAGTGGATCATAGTCCACAGGAGCAGGAAGGTGGTGGCAGCAGGGCAGGCTACTCAGTAGGCAGCAGGCAACCTCACATCGTGGTGGATCAGAACTGCAGATCTGGAGTAATCTCCGAAGGCCGGTCACCAGGAAACCACTACCACAGAACAAAGAGCCCACCTCCCAAAGTTCCAGAGCCTCCATAAATGGCACCACTATTTGGGGACCAAATATTCAAATACAGGACTTTTGGAGGATATTTTAGATTTAATCCATACCAGGAGGGAAGCCGCTTACACAGCTATTGGCATAGACCAGAAATTCTCCAAGGGTGTTCAGAGGAATCTCCACCCTTCAAGACCCTCCCTGAAGGACTGTAGTACCATGGACAAGAAGTTGGGAAAAACTGCATTGATTCTTTGAGTCACAATTTTCATTAACATATAAAGGTCTTGAGAGGACCCACATAATGATCCCAGAAGCCATATAAATATTTGGTATTTCACTTCCTCCTCCCATTTTGTTCCCCTTGAGATGGGCAGTGCTCAGTGGGCCTCAAAAGCCCCAGGACTTGCCCTCTCTTCTTCTTAGGCCTTCCTTGGGGACCACATATTTCAGAATTAGATGTTTGGACATTCTCAGAAAGTCCTTTTGATGGATTCAAACACACTTGCACCAAATCTACATTTGGTTTGACATTTCACATACATGGGGCTGGTATCCAGGTGGCTTGAGATCTGAAGCAAGTCCATTGCTCTCTCTGAGTTCCAGGGCCCTGCTCTGTAAAGCAAGTGCAATGAAAGGGTCTCAGGGTCCCTTTCAGCCCCATCCAATAGATGAGGCTCTGTAAGTGCCAGACAGCATAGAAGCATGAGGAGCAGCGGCCTTGAGGTCCAGCGGCCTTCCTCGAATCCCAGCAGCGCCAGACACTAACCATGTGGTCCTCAGCAGCTTCCTCCAGCTCTTTGTGCCTCACTTTCCTCTTCTGTGTAGTAGGGATAACAATAGCGTCCATATCGCAGGCGTGCAGGCGTTACAAATGAGACCATATGAGCCATCTCTTGACATAGCCCCTGCCATAACAGCACAGTAAGTGTTCAGGAAGGCCATTGTCACTATGGAGATGAGATCTGGTCTTTCAAATTTTCTAGTTCATTGACCACACGGATCCTGTCCCTGTGTTACCCATAAGGAGCCAGGCTAGAGAGGCAGTGGCCTTGTATCATGTCACATGGCCCATCCAGGGATAGAGCCAGCCTTATCCACACCTCAGAAAGTGTCCCATCCATAAGGCAGGTGCTCAGAGGGTGGCCCAGCCCCGCAGTGGCTCCACAAACAGGAGGAGACCCCGTGGCTGCCCAGACTTTACTCCTTGGTCCCCACAGGGGCATCTTTCCCAGGGTGACCAGGGCAAGGAAGAAGATCAGCTGCCCATGGCACATCAGGTGGTCAGAAAACTTTGCCAGGTGCCACCAAGCTAAAACAACAAAGAGACCAAAATGTTTGTGTCAAAAAAAAAAAAAAAAAAAAGAAGAAGAAGAAGAAGCTCAAATGAACATTTTCCTCCCTAAACACAAGGTTGTAGCCCACCTGGTGACCAGGAATAGACTGACCGGAAGCAGGAAAGATGGAAGGATGGGCCACCCTGCCCCAGGGGCCTAGGGGTGAGCCTGGGCTAGGGGTAGCAGAGTTGGCCTGATCCCCAGAGGCCCCAGGACCCTGAGCCCCTCCTCTGGGAAACCCCATTCTGGGGTCTGCAGGCCACTGGTCCCAGAAATGCTAAGCTCCTTCCACCTCCCCTGCTTGACCTGCTCTTAGATGCTCCAGACGCTTTGGAATAGGAGCAGCCACTGTGTGGCCATCTCCCATGTCCACCTAGCCATTGCCCCACTCCTCCCTCCCCCTCCCTCAGCCCAGGTCACTTTATCTAGTCTGGGGACTGGGACATCCTGCTGCTTCCAAATCTTTGGCATTTCACATAGATCTTCCCACCCCCTGCCCCCCTCCACACACCCAGGCTTCTCTTTTGATGCCCAAAGGGCAAGAATGGACATCATCCCTCCCCTGCAGCAGTGAATTTTCTGAGTCCAAGTGCCCTGTAAAGGAAGAGGAAATGCCAGGGAAGGGAGGAGGATTAATATTTCAAAAAGAATAGCGTCTGGCCATATAATTTTACATTTATCCTTATGACCAATTAATCTCTGTCTCCCCTAGACCATAAATTCCATGAGGGCAGGACCCGCATGTGATTTGGCTTCCCACATTACCTTCTGGTGTCTACGCTGTGCCGGACACGTAGGGAGAATGAAGAGGAGAAGCGAGAGGACACAGCCATCAACTCCCCAGGCTCTGGGAGAGCTCAGAAAGGACCCCAGGGCCAGAGAAATGAGAGGGTAGAACCAGGTCAATAGTGGCCAGGATGGGGTCTATGAAGGCCCCTGGGTGAATCCTGTGTTCAAGGTTTTTAAAAGTCATCAAGCAATGCTATATACCTAATACTTTGGATGCATTCAAAGACGAGATTTTATGGGAGGATGTTGAAGATAAATGTGATAATGAAGTGAGGGCGAACACGGGGCCCATTTCCATTTCAAGCAGTGGCAATGAGTGTGATGAATGATAAGCAAATTATGATGATAATAAATAAAATAAATTATTGCAAAAATGAAAAGAATTTTTTAAAGATTTTCAAAAGTCAGGGCTGTAGCACGTGCAAGGCTCTGGATTCAATCCCTAGCACCATATAAAAACAAACAAAAAATAAACATTAAAAACCCTAATCAAGTCCAGCTCCTCCCTGTAGTCAGTCAGCTTTTACAAGCTGGCCAAGCTGGCAGCCTCTGTGATTCTGCCCCGCATTGTCACAACTGTGCAGGAATCCTCTTGGCTGTGGGAAACATCACAGGCCCCAACCCTGTTCCAGACCCCATGCTCAGGACTGCGCGTCTCGGCCTCGCTCTCAGCCACACAGGAAGGTCACTGACCTGCACACGCTGCCGTGAAAGATACAGTGCCGCAGAAGGTACGGTGCACAGGGTGACTGAGAGACCCAAAGGAGCTGGGCTGAGGGACGGTTCACAACTCTGGCTTCCCACAGGCTCGCAATCCCTCCCCGAACTGGGCTCCTCAGGGCAACACGGGCCCTGACCATTTTCTTCTGGATCTGCAAGGGCCCAAGCCCAGGAGAGGGAGAAAGGGAAGGGAGAGAAGCGGTCATCCTCTGGATCTCCTGGGGTGGGTGGGGGGAGGGTGCAGAGCCACATCCCAACAGGATGGCAAGGGTACCCCAAACCCCCCCACACCCCAGGGAATAAAGGAATTACACAGGGCTTCTCCCAGAAATAGAGTCCCCAGAGCACAGCTGAGGGCCTCGCTGGGTCTGTGGCCCAGCTCACTGCCCCTGAGTGTATAGCATGGGAGACCCCTGGGAGTAATAAGGCAGGTAATAACTTGCTCTTAGGCTCGCCCCCTCTTCCCTGTGCTGAGCCCAGCAGTGCTCATTTCACTTCACTCCTCACACCCATCCCTGGAGGAAAGCACAAGGTAGTGCTCCTTTTACACAGGAGGAAACTGAGGCCCAGAGAGGTTGCAATAGACCGAGGCAGCAGTGGTCTCCCACTGCGTATCCATCACCTTGGATAGAGCCCTCCCACCCTGGCTCTCCTGGGCCATGTGCACAGAGTTTGGCCAATGAGAAAGAAGTGGGCCTGCCCCCTGTAGAGAGGAGAAATGCTTGTCCATGCAGCTTTTCTGCTGGTGCCCAGTTGTTGTTGTTGTTAGGTGCTGTGGAGTAGAGTCCAATTCATGCACAGCAGATAGAAAGACTTCCCAATTCGGTGCCAGGCACATGATCTTATTTATGTTTAAGCCCGTTGTTTCAGATACTGTGTCAATCTATCTGGTGGAGGGTTTTCCTTTTTATATTTGACCTGTCACTCTCCCAAACATGATGTCCTTCTCCAGGGATTGGTCTCTCCTGACTACATGTCCAAAATATGTAAGATGCAGCGTAGTCATTCACACTTCCAAGGAGCACTCTGGTTGCACTTCTTCCAGGACAGATCTGTTGGTTCTTTTGACAGTCCACGGTATATTCAATAGGCATCTCCAGCCTTATAATTCAAAAGCATCAATTCTTTTCCTGTCTCCCTTGTTCAGTGTCCAGATTTCACAACCATATGATGTGACTGAAAATACCATGGCATGAGTCAGACATATCTTTGTCTTCACTGTGACGTCTTTACTTTTCAATACTCTAAAGAGATCTTTCGCCACAGCTTTTCCCAGAGCAATGCATCTTTTGATCAACAGGTGTTGATTGTAGAGTCAAGAAAAGCAAAAGCTGGGACAACCTCAATCTTTTCTCCATTTATTGTGAAGTTGTGTGCTGACCCAGTCATAAGGATTTTTGTTTTGTTGATGTTTAGTCACAACCCATAATGAAGTCTATGATCTTTGATCTTCATCAGTAAATGTTTTAAATCCTCTTCACTTTCAGTAAGCAGAGTTGTGTCATCTGTATAACGCAGGTTGCTAATGAGTCGTCCTCCAATCCTGATGCTGCGTTCTTCCTCATGAAGTCCAGCTTCTCAAATTATTTACTCAGCATATAAGTTAAAGAGATATGGTGAAAGGATATAGCCCTGACACATACCTTTCTCAACTTTAAACCAAGCAGTGTTTCCTTGTTCTATTCAAACAACTGTCTCCTGGTTCATGTACAGATTCCTCATGAGTACAATTAAGTGTTCTGGTATTTCCATTTTCTAAAGCGTTATCCATAATTTGTCATGATCCATGCAGTCAAATGCCTTTGTGTAGTCAATAAAACATAGATAGACATCTTTCTGATATTCTCTGCATTTGGCTAATATCCACCTGACATCAGCAATGATGTGCCTAGTTCTCTGCCCTCTTCTGAATCCCGCTTGATTTTCTGGTGCCCAAAAGTGCTTAGGAAAGGCCTTGGAGGTCCAGCCACTCCAGATGAGACCAAATTAACCAGCCAGGCCCCAGGGAATCCATCTGTCCATGTCAGACACACAAGTGAGGCCAGCACGCTCACCCAAGCCTTACCCAGACCTGGAGAGCTCCACTGAGCCCAAACGATACTCCTGGCTCCCAAGATTCTGAGCAGCATACATGTTTGTGGCATCAATCCCCTGAGATGTAAGTGTTTGCTGCACAGCGAAAACACCTGACCATGGAAGCAAAGTCACTTGGCCTTCACAGGGTAGGGCTGAGATTTAAGTCTACCCTTTCTAGCCATGCAGCACATGCTCTTAACCACTAAAGCTTTTGTATTTGCAGAGTGCACTTATTTTCATTGCAGATCCCTCATGAGCCATGAATCAATCAGGGCCAAAGCTCAGAGATGTCGAGGGACCTACCTAAGGTCACACGGCTAGTCAAAGATAGCTCAGTTCCTCTAATTCTGTATTCATGCTGTTCCCACTGCTCCCTGAAGGCTGAAACAGCTGGAGCCGAGGGCACTCATTTAGGAAGGAGCCTGTTGTCTGTGCCCCTGAGGTCACACATAACCCACAGGCTTCTCAGACAGAACAGGTATCTCCATTAGCTGGGGAGTAAGGGCTGCTACCCTGCCCCTGGAGGCCTCACTCATTCTCCCCTCCTCACCAGGCAGGAGCTGTCTGCAGTCTTGGATACAGCAGGTGATGGGGAAGGATGGAAGCTGAGGACACAGTGTGAGCTGGGCCGGCTGTGAGCCCAGGGAAATGGCATCACAGGCAGACTTGAGCCTTTCCACCGGAAGCCCAGGGAGAGGAGTGGAAAGAGGAGGGCATGGCTGGTCCAGCTGGGGGCAAGCCAGTGCAGGAGCCCAGAGGCCTCCATGAGATGCCTGGGAAGGATGGCCTTGGAGAAGGGGCAGACAAGCCACCCATCCAAGCCCTGCAGGTGTAATGTAGGTCAAGGGAAGGGAATGGCACATACAGATGCTCCTCAACTTATCATGAGGTTACGCCCCAAGAAGCCAATTATATACCAACAATATCATAAATTGAAAATGCATGCAATACAGCTATTCTAACAAATGTCATAGCTTAGCCTTGTGGTTGTTGTTAGGTGCCATGAGTAGGGTCTGACTCATAGTGACCCTATGTACAACAGAATGAAACCCTCCCTGACACTGTGCCATGCCCAGCACTATGTCAGTGCTTCTCTGCTATTCACAGGATTTCTAATGACTGATTATTTCAGGAGTGGATTTCCAGGTCCTCTTGTTTTTGTGGTGCTGGGAATCGAGCCCAGGGACTCAGAGCCCACAGAGCAAGCACTCTACCAACTGAGCCAGCCCATAGCTTTGCCCAGGTCACCTGAAACATCATCAGACTTAAGTTAGTCTACAGTTGGGCCTACTTTACAATAAAGTGTTGACTTGTTGTTGTTAGGTGCCATCGAGGCAGTATCTGACTCATAGCGACCCTATGTACAACAGATGAAACACTTTGTCAGTGCTTCTCTGCCACTCATGGGGTTTTCAAGGCGGATTGATTTTTGGGAGCTGGTTGCTGGGTCCTTCTCCCAAGCTTACAGTATCTGGTGTTCCCAGGCGGTCTCCCATCCAAGTACTAACCAGGCCCGGCCCTGCTTAGCTTCTGAGATCTGATGGGATCGGATGCCACAGGGCTATGGCTACAGGCAAAGTGCTGACTAGCTCATATAATTTATCAGATACTAGCCCCAAAGGGAACAACAGAGTGGCTGTATGGGTAGAATTCTGCACCATTGTAAATATCCAAAAATCATTTGGTCCAACTGTCTTAAAGCCAGGGACACTCTGTCCCCCTTTGGAGCCTCTTCATAGGGTGGAAATGGCCACTCAGGGTCCACTGTCACATCCTCAGATTGAGGCAGGGTGCTAGGGCTGAGGGCAACTTCCCAGAGATGGGGCATGGTGAGATCCCTCCCCTTCTTCCTCCCTCCACCAAAACACAAAGGAGGAAGAGGCAACAGCGGCCTGAGACAATGATAATGCCTTGAAGTCATTTGGATCTGGGTTCAACTCCCACACCCCCCATCTACCACACTGGGCAGACTTCTTGATCTCCCTGAGCCTCAGTTTCTAATCTGCAGAATGGGAGTAATCAGCAGAGATCTCATGCATTCTTGTGAGAACCAAATGAGAATATACAGTAAGGGCTTCTTGTCAACCACAAATGTCCTGGAGATGGAGGTGACAAGGGGATGCCCGGACCTAGTTGTCCAGTCCCAATGGCTCTCCAGCCCTAGATAAAACCCCCATGCCTTAGAGCTCAAGGGGCTTGTCAGAGGCCCCCTGGTCCAAATGGCCTGATTTTACAAAGAGGGAACTTAGGAGCCAGGTCCTGAGAGCTGGTACGTGCTGACCTGCCCCAGAGCTGGTCTCCTGACTTGGGATCTTCCTACTCCATTGTCCAATCAAAGCTTGTCCCAGCTGTGCCCATTCCTGCCCCTGTGGCCTTCCCCTGGGGGCAGGTGGAGTGTGGGGTCCAGTCCCTGAACCCTTATTGGCTAATCCATCCCCGTTCTCAGTGAAGCGAGGCTGGAGCACAGTAGGAGGTGGGCTCTCTCAAGGGGGTTATGGGGGTTCAAAAGGACATAGTCCCAGGACCGGCCTGGGAGACAGCTGAGATTTAGGAGCCCTTGGGGTCCCTCCAGTCACAGCAGCTGCCCTTGCCCTGATTGGGGCCACCAAGGGCTTTGCTATACCCCTAAAGGGAATTCCCTCTCCCCAATCCCAGGCATCAGAGGATTCAACTGCCTTGTGTTCTAGACATAATCCAGAGTTCACCTCAGGGTTCCGAAGGCTGTTTCCCCTGTGGGGTCTGACACAGCCCCAGCCCTTCAATCTGCACACCCGCTCCTCCTAGGCCATCTGCTGGCTAGTGGAGGAGGCCCAAGGGTCAGTCTGGTGCAGGCCCTTCTTTGTAGCTGTCCTCGAGGGCATCTGCCACCCTCTCCCCAAAGGAAATGCCCAGCCCCTAGCTCACCTCACCTTTCCTGGGGCCCACAGCCCAGGCTGGCCAACAAGATGCCCCCTCAGCACCCACACTCCCAGCTGCCAGCAAGGCGAGGCTGCCAGTGGCCACACCCTGAGGTCCCTCCCAGCCCATCCCCAGGGCCAGCAGGTGAGGCACTGGGGATCATAAATGGATGCTCCAGCCCTGTTTCTGAGCCCTACCTAGAGCCTCAGTTTCCTTTTCTGTAAAATGGGGATAAACGCAGCTTTCTCTTGGAGCTGCCCAAGGATGGGATGAGATGGCACGTGTGGGTACCATGCTTCACCTTTACCCGGAGGTCCTAACGAGGCTCCTCCTCCCACCCTTAGGCCTGAAGATCACATTGGCCCCGAGCTCTCCCTGCGCCTCTGATCTTGACTTTGTCACATCCTCTGTGCTGGTGTCTGACTGAGTTGGTTTTTAAGCTATAATTTTGTATTTTATTTTACTTATTTATTCAGAGTAGGCGCATATTGGGCATTGAACCCAGGGCTTCACACTCCCACAGGCTCTACCACAGAGCTACACCCCCAGCTTACTTATTCTTTGGAATAGAAACATGCAACCATGGCACAGGCCTGAAATCCCAGCAACTGGGGAGGTGGAGGCAGAAGGATCATAGGTTCAAAGCCAGAGGCAACCTGAGCAACTTAGCAAGATCCTGTCTCAAATAATAAATGAAAAAGAGACTAGAGGTACAGCCCAGTGGTAGAGCACTTGCCTAGCATATACAGGGTCAAGCCCCAATACTAAAAAGAAGAAAAAGGAGAAAAAAAGGGAAAAAAGAAAGGAAGGAAGGAAGGAAGGAAGAAAGAAAGAAAGAGAAGGAGGAAGGGAAGGAGGAAGGAGAGAGAAAGAAAAGAAAAGAAAGAAAAAAGGGAAGGAGGGAGGGAAGGAGGAAGGAAAGAAAGAGAGAAAGAAAGAAAGGAAAAGAAAGAGAGAGAAGGAGGGAGGGAAGGAGGAAGGACAGAGAGAAGAAAAGAAAGGAAAGAGGAGAGAAAGAGAGAGACATCTGAGATAAAACTCAAAAGGTGTAAAAAGTATAAATAGGGGAAGGTAAGCCTCCTCTTTCTTGCCTCACAAGCACTATTTGTGGCCTTAGAGGCAGCCACTGCTCCCAGACTCCAGGGATCGAGTGATCCTGGCATGGTCTCCACCTTTGCAAGAAAAAGCACACATATGTTTACACAGTCTTTTCCATATTACACAAATAATAGCATCTGATGCACACTCATCTGCCCGTGGTTTTTTCTCTTGGGGATCTCCCCGAGGGTATGGAGTGCTGTTTTTTCTTCTTTATCAGCTGTCTGGTATGCAGTACTCCACTGCCTGGGCCTACCACTTATTTGCCAGCTCCTTATTCATGCCCCATTCTCCTGTTTCCCATCAAACTATCACCAACAGCACTGCAATAAGTCATGAGTATTTGCAGGGTAAATCCCAAGGAGCTCAATCTCAAGGAATCCATGTCTTTATAATTGCCATAGAAACTGTCAAATTGCCCATCAAGGTAGTAACTGCACAGTTTGAGAGTACCTACCTCTCCACACCATTTTCAACTCAGTATATCATTATATTTTTGAAGCTCAATTATTCTGATGGATAAAAATGGTATCTCTGCCTACTTTTAATTTGCATTTTCCTCATTATGGGAGAGAATGAACAACTTTGCATATGCTTAAAAGCCATTTGTAGTTTCTTTCCTACCAAGTACCCATCATTAACCTTTTCCCACCTTTCTTAGTAGGTTGTTTTTCTTTTCTTTCTGATTTACACAGCCTCTTTATATATTAAGGAATTTAGCCTTTGTGAGGCAAACTTCAAATATTCTCCCCAGCTAACTTTTTATTTGTCTTCTGACTCTAACTATGGGAATTGTGCTCATGGAGGTTTTAAAAATCTCATCAACTTTCCTGATGTGGATTTTGTGGAGGTTTTGAAATTTGGACCATACCTAGAAACCTCCGGAGTTTTCAACCCCGACCTGCAGGGACTGATGTCTGGCCTGGGCTTTCCTCCCTGGTCTGACCCACTGCCAAGGCTGGTGGTTATCACCAGCCTTCTCTGGACAGTTCCACCTGGCTTTGGCTAAACATGGCCTCCCCTCTCTCTTCTCTCCAGCCACCTCCACCCCTGCAGTCTGGCCTTTGGCTTCCTGCCCCCAGCTTGCGCAGACACCAACTTCTTCCTGGCCTGCCGGAAGCCTCTGCCCCTCTCGGCACACAGCACCTCCACCTGACGCAAGGCCCTGCTTCTTCCTTCTCACCTGTTCCTCCCTCGTCTCCTGCGCATGGATCACCCCCGTCACACGACTCCAGCACCCCACCTCCTGGCTCCTAGAACACAGCTACACACGGGGCACAGACCTGAAGGCGCTGACTCCTGGGCCTCCACTGGAATGGCGGGGAGCGCAGGCATGACGCAGAGGATAAACATGGCGGAAGCGGAAATGAAACGAGACTTCCCAAATCCTCCACCCGTGGATCCCAACATGAATTCCTCCTCGGCAGCAACTTAGCCGAATTTCTACCTTTATTAATCAAATAACAAATTCAATTAATTACCTTAAACTGCTTTAATTGAATCTAGAATGAGAACATGGACAAAATCCCAGGAACTAATGAATCTAGGCATCTCTGTCATCTAGGGTGGAAATAATCTTTAATTTCAATTTAGGAACAAAAAATGATGGAACCACGTCAGCTCCTCCCCTCGCCACCCACTCCCTGACAGCTCCCTCACCCCCAACCCCTTGCAGGCCGCCAGGGCCTCAGCACCCTCTTCTCCCTCCGCTACCAAGTGTCTGCTGGCATCCCTTGCATTGCACCATGCTCCTGCTGAGACACCTGTTGTGGTTCCTTATTACCTGTGGCCTCAAGTTCAGACACTGCTTCCTGACTTTTGAGAGCCTCCAAACCTTGCCCCCTTGCACTTGTACCCCTGGAAAATGGCTATAATTTTTTTTAACCTTCATGTTCTCCTCTGTGAAGTAGACACTGTAATCCCTAACTTTCAGGACTGTGCTGAGGACAGGTGAGGAAGAGCTGTGGGAAGCCCAAAAGGCACCTGGCTCTCAGCACCTCAGCATGCCTACCGCCCCTCCCCCTTTACCTCCCTGTGGCTTACATGCACTCTCTCAATCTCCCCAGGCTGGGGGACCTCTCTTCTCTAGAAGTCAGTATTTTCCTTTTTTTTTGGGGGGGGGGGTACTGGGGGTTGAACCCAGGGCCTCGAGCTTGCATGCTCTGCAAGGGCTGGACCACTGAGCTGCACCCTCAACCCATTTTTTTACTTTTTCAGACAGGGTCTCACTAAATTATGCAGACTGCCTCTGGTCTCGAACTTGCAATCTTCCTGCCTCTGCCTCCCAAGCCGCTGGGATTACAGGCGTGCGCCACCGCGCCCGGCGGTATTTCCTATTTCTGACCTTGCTTCATGCTGTTCCCTCTGCCCCACATGCCCTTCAAGGCCCGGCTCATGCCTCTGATTCATTTGATGAGCAGGAACAGCACCGAGTCCTTTGTCCTGTCTCTGATTGGGATCTGGCATAAGTCTGTCCCCACAGGTGGAGCACAGGTGGAGCAAGGGAGAAGAACTCCCCATCCTCCAGGATTTTTGGGTGCCAGGTTCCACTGGCGTCCTTGCCACCCACACCCAGGAGGGCGTCTGCACTTTGCGTCCTCCCAGAGGGAGACAGTCCCTCTTCTGCCAAGTCCCCTCCCATGTGTCTCTCTAAGCATAATCCTCCCCAAATCTCCAGAGCTGGTGTTTCCTGCCAAGAACATTCCGAGTCAGTCTAATCCCCGGAACCACAGCGGGGCTGGTGCTCTGAGGGGCACCTCCTGCTCCCCAGCCCTCTCCCGTCTGCTCAGCGCCAGAGGACAGCATCACTCTCCCACTGGCTGATGGCAACCATGGGTCCCAAAAAAGGAACCCGCCTGGCCAAGGTCACAGACAGTCAGCGCCCCAGGAGGTGGAACAGAAGATGACAGTGACTCACTTGCTTATGGGGAGACCCGAGATGCAGTGATAGTAGCAGGATGCATTGGGGCGATCCATCCAGGCCTGCTATCATGTTTGGGAGAAGACCAGACATCCAGCACCCCTCGCCGTACCAGGGCCACAGCTGACCCCAGCACCTGGCCTCCCAGGAGCCCCCTCTTCCCTCCTCAGTGCTCAGGCTCTGCCATGCTCTGGAAAGCTCTCGCTCATCCCTGTCTGTGTTAAGCGTTTCCTCAGGCTGCATAACAAGTACCACCACCCGAGAGGGTTATATTAATAGAAATATGTGCGCCTCAGCTCTGGAGGCTGGAAGTTCAAAATTGAGGGCAGGGCCAGGCCACACTTCCTCTGCAGGTCGTAGGGGAGACCCCTCTGTCTCCTCCACCTCTGGTGCCTTTGGGCTTCCTGGGTTTGTGGCTGCATCACTTGGATCTCTGTCTCTGTCTTCACGCAGCCCTCTAGTCCAGTCAGTGTGTCTCAAACCTCCATGGCCTTTCTTTTGTGAAGACACTGTTCATTGGATTTAGGGCCCAATCTACATGCAAGATCATCTTGTCCTGAGGTCCTTAATTTATATCTGCAAGACCCTTCCTCCCAATGTCACATTCCCAGATGCTGGGGGTTAGGACTTGGACATTTTAGGAAACAAATTCAACCCCTGTCAGCCATAGCCCATCCCCACTACCTCTGAAACACACCCTTTGGGGTTTGCTTAGAGGGATATAGGTGGCCTCAGCCTGCGAGCTGCCCTCTGGCCCTCTGGAAAATGGCCCAGCCCCTCTCAGGCCTTCCTGAGGGCTTTTCTTAGAGAAGCCTGGTGGATTTTCTATGAGCAAAGCATGATGTGAAATCAGGAGGCAGGTCCTAGTGCTAGGGAGATGAGGTTCAATTCTTGGCTCTGCCGTTTGCCAAGCTTGTGACTTGTGCTTCAGTTTCCCCATCTGTCACATGAAGAAGTTAATATCATCTTAGTTAGATGGCTGTGTTATAAATAGCCTAACGAGCGCCTTGCCAGGGGATATTGTAGGTGCTCCACAGCCAGTAGCTATTAGTACCCACTGTCCTTTCTCCCCCCATGTGTTTGTTAGCTTGTCATGCTGTAGGGTGTTGCATGTTGCTGTGATGCTGGAAGCTATGCCACCAGTGTTTCAAATACCAACAGGGTCACCCATGGGGGACAGGTTTCAGCCGAGCTTCCAGACTAAAGTAGACTAGGGAGAAGGACCCAGAAGCCCACTCCTGAAGCAATTAGTCATTGAAAACCCTATGAATAGCAGAGAAGCACTGTCAAATATAGTACCAGAAAATGAGCTCCCCAGGCTGGAAGGCATTCAAGAAATGACTGGGGAAGAGTTGCCTCCTCAAAGTAGAGTCGGCCTTAATGATAAGAATGGAGTAAAGCCCCTGGAACCTCCTTTTGCTGATGTGGCACAACTCAAAATGAGAAGAAACACAGTGACTGCAACAATGGACTCTAACATAAAAAAGATCATGTGCGTGGCACAGTGTTGGGTAGTGTTTCCTTCTGTGGTGTATAAGGTCTCTGGGTCAGATCTGATTCAATGGCACCTTAAAACAATAACATGATCCCTTTATTCCTGGGGAAGTATGCCTCCATTAACCCCCAGATGGGTTCTCAACCTTTCTCTCAGGCTCCAAGGTGACCAGGGAGCCCGGCTTCCTCATAATATCTCCAGAAGGAAATGTCATTATGCTCCTTCTATAGATAAGATCCTCAGATGGGGGAGCTGGTCTGTTCCACATGGGGAGCCACCCGGAGTGGGGAGTAGAATTAAGCTTTCCATGCACAGAGCTTGTCCACTGTTTTAGATCTGTTCATTTTGACTCTCTTTAACCTCACACCCTTTATGCACGAACGACACTTTCAGATCACACCCTGGCATGGCTGTCATTAGAAGGAATACTGACATCACATCCCCGTTTGCTCTTCCTTATATCCCTTCCCCTCAATCCAGCCTTCTCAGCAAATCCCAAGGAAGGCTTTGTCATGGTATACCACTGTTCAGGTGTTGAAACTGAGGTTGGGAAGGGCTGGGGGTTAGCTAAGTTTGTAGATTTCTGCTGTGCACTCTCTGAAGCCCTGGATTCGATCCCCAGCACCACAAAAATGGAAGAAGGATGTGGCAGCCCACCCCCAAAGCAATCCCAAAATAATCAGCCACTGAAAGCCCTATGAGGGTCGCTATGAGTCAGACCCAACTCAACAGCACCTAACAAAAACAACAACGAGTGATCACTCTGTTTGAAGCAGAAGCACCCAGGTCTTCCAATTCATCATTCTGTCCATTTGACAACTCCCCCCGAACTCAACCTTTCACTAAAGACTGCATATCCCATAAAGGGCACTATGCAACATGATTCCAACCCTGAGGTACAGATCTTCCGTCCACTCGCATTTGATACATGAGAAAATCAAGGCCTAGAGAAGCGCACTGGGTCTGAATGTGAACACAGTCTCTGAGCTAGCTCCAGAAGGCCCCACAGCCAGCCCTGTGAGGGCTGTGTGGCATTGCTGCCTGCAAGCACCTGCTCTGACTGGGTCCCAAGAACCCCAAGACACTGCCAGTCTCAGAGGGCAAGTAGGTACAGGTGGCCAGCGACCAGCCCTGGAAGAGACAAGCAGGTGCCAGTATGATCTGGAGGGGTGACCAGGCTTTGCCCCACAGAGAAGACCCACCTCCCTTCCCAGAAGCTGGGTCTGGAAGAGGAGGGCAAAGGAACTGCCTCCCTGAGAGGCCGGCACCCCCCAGCCCTGGATGGTCCATTGGGGTGGGGGTGGGGTGAGGTGGAGGGCAGGTGCTGGGGGCTCATCGGGAGCCGGTGGAGCTGGGACCTCAGGGCTCCTTCAACAAAGAAGCAGAAGCCGGGGGCCTCTGGTGAGCCCCAGCCGCCCCGGCCGGGGGAGCAGATGTCTCAGCCTCCCCCGTTCCCTGCCAAGCCTCATCTTTTATAAATAGTTGTGCTTGCTGGGAGCCGGAGCGAGTGGAGGCTCCGGCATCTCTGACTGACAAGCAGAGCCAGGCCCATCTGCCGGGGCTGTGCAGGCTCCCATCACACCGCCTCCCCCACAGAGCAGCCCGACGCCACCAGGGTGGCATGGCACCCAGGACGTGGCATCCTGGCGTGTTCTGGCTCCATGTGGCTGGTGGCACATGGCTTGTGTGGGCTTTCAAGCAAAGCAGCCAAGTAATCAGAAGAGCTCGGGAACTGACTGATTCTGGAGGCAGTGAGCTGCTAGGCCCTGGAGAGGCTCCCAGGGAAGGTGGGTGACCAGGTGACAGGCAAGCAGTGGCCACGCTTTGGGCTCTGAAGCATGGTAAGGACAGAGGTGGAAGGCCGTGCCACATGACCCCAAAGTTCTTTAGGTCCTAGTGCATATCATGAGTGAGGCAGATCGGGGACTGTCAGGGCCATGGGGGACTGTGACCTCCTCTCAAACTCTCATGACCGGGAAGGTCCCCTGCATGGGCTCCTGGAAGCCTTGGCCTCCTGCTGAGCCCACCACCTCTCTGGGTGCCAGAGCAGTCAGGAGAGGCTCTGCCCCCAGCGTGCAGGTGTCCCTCAGTAACTGCTCCCCACAGCATCTGTGCTGCTCCTGCAAAGGTATGGGGCAGAATCTGCAGGGCTGCGATCCTGAGAGGCCCTGGGTTTGGGCCTATCTGGCTCACCTCAAGGACTCATAAGAGACAGGCTGGGAGATTTGGCTCACCCTGGCTGGGAACGGTTAAAGGGCTTGAGCCAACTCCGTGGTCTTTGTTGTTAAAAGCCAATATGGCACCCCCTGGGGGTCTTCTGGGCGTGGCCTTGGTGGGTTTCCTGCTGCCCTGTCCCTCCCCATAGGTGGACAGTGCACTGGACAATGGCACATAGAGACTCCATGTTGTTGTTGTTAGGTGCCGTCAAGTCAGTATCCAACTCATAGCGACCCTACATACAACAGGGGAAACACTATTGCCAGTGCTTCTGTGCTGTTCATAGGGTTTGCAATGGTGGATGGATTTTTGGGAGTGGGTTGCCAGGTCCGTCTCCCAAGCCTACAGTATCTGGTGTTCCCAGGTGGTCTCTCATCCAAGTACTAACCAGGCCCAGCCCTGCTTAGCTTCTGAGATCTGATGGGATCGGACGCCACGGGGCTATGGCTACAGGCAGAGAATACATAAGCAACTGTATATAAGGCTGAGCTGTTAAATAAAACCTGAGTTACTTCCATAAAAGTCTCCCGGAGTGGTTGTGTGTCTCCGTCAGCACTCACCTCCTGTGGGTTCGTGGGACCTCGTCTTCCTCGGAGGCCTCCGGGAGGAGAGAACCCCATACAAGGGACATTAGGAAGGCTGCTACTCCCAGCCCTTCTGAGAAGCTCAGGTGCTGGGGCAGTAGTGCCCAGCTCCTGTGAAGCTCAGATCCCCTGTGAGAGGAGGGGCCCCCTGAGCTCCTCAACCTTGGAAACTCTCTGCTTTCCAAAAGAAGAAGTTAAGAATCCTTGACCTTTAGGATCAGAGGGGCGTATCCCAAACCATAAGTTCCACGAGGGCAAGGACCAGGTCAGCCCACTCACTGCCCTTCTTGTCCATGGTGGCATTTAAATAGCTATGATCAAAGAAATGAATGACTGTCGCCTCTCTACATCACCCACCTCCTGGCAGGAAGCCCGAGTCACCCATAGGGCATCCCCTCTATCTTCTCTCTAAAGAGGTAGGGAACACTGTGGAAAGCATGCCACCTCTGGGGTCAGACTACCTATGTCCCAGTCCCGGCTCTGCCTCTTATCACATGGGTGACCTTGGGTGGGCTCCTCCACTTCTCTGCTTCGTTAGTTGCAAAAAGATAATAATCTCTACTTCCTAAATACACCATGAAAATATCCTGAGAGGGCACCTTTTAATTGTCTAGCATACAGTAGGTGCTCCATTAATGATACCTGTAGAGTCATTAATGCTATTCTTCAAATATGTGTGATCCTCTTTCCAAGCACATAGTAGGATCCTACTTTCCGATGTTCTTGAAATTGAACATGGCCATATGAATTGCTCTGGCTGATGCTGAGACAAGAAGTGTGTGTGACTCTTCGATGTGGCTTTAAGAGCCCATGAGTGATTGACCATATTCTCTTTGTCCTGCCTCTGCAATCATGCTGCAGTAAAATGGGGCCATGCCCAGCCTCCTGGAATGAGGAAGGTATGGGGCAGACTCCTCCAGCTGAGCCATGATGGAGATGCGTGTGGGACGCTAGAAGATGGCTACATGTTCCTCCCACCCTCAAATGCCCTCCCCTTTGCAAGGTCCCTTTGCTGCTCCTCCCTTCCAGAGATGGAGTCCCTTCCCACGTTCTTTATCACTTCTTAGCCATGTGACTTGCTTTGACCAATGGGCTATGAGAAAATGGGACAGAATCAGAGGCATGCAAAGCACTTGCACATTGGCACTGACCTTCCTTGGCAGATGGGAATGCTTATGGCACCATGTGAACAAGCCCCTACTAACCTCTTAGAATAAAAGAGATCACATAGGGAGGAGCCCAACCTGTCCCACTTGCAGCCCCAGACATGTGAGTGAGGCTTTTCTAAGCCAGTTAGCCCCCTCTGAACTGGCACAGATCAGGGTAACCACCCAGCCAACTCAGAGAATTATGAGAAATGTTAAATAGTTGTCTGGAGCCACTAAGTTTCAAGTGGTTTGCTCTCAGCACCGAGTAACTAATACAATGTAACATGAATGAGAAATAAACCTCAGAGCATGGGGCCACAGGTATTTGGGGATGTTTATTACTGCAGCATAACTTAGCCCATGCTGACTCATACAATTCATCCTTCCACTTTCCTTCTTCCAATTACATTGGGAGGAGTTTTATCCTTTAGCATTTCTCTCCTGTTTAACCACTGCCTTTCTCATAGCCACTCTCCTGCCTGTTGGTCCGAGTAGGATCTGCTGCCATCACTCATGCCCCTGGGGCAGATATTCACTAGGCCTATTGTGAGCTTTCTCCTCACCCCCTACTTCGAGCCACACTCTCTGAGGTTGACCGGGCCTTTAAGATAGTACATAAAATGTGCTCTGAGTGTGGCTTGGGTGCACGCTATGGATCCTGAAGGTAAGGCAAGGCAGCCTCAGCCCACACTCAGAGCTGCCCACCCCGTTTCACTCTCTCACATATTACCAGGTTGCCATGCATGGTGGAAAAGGCACCTGCTTCAGCATCAGCCACACCTGGATTCAAGTCCCTCCTCTTCCTTCCTCCTTTTAATCCTGGCTCTGTGTATGGCTTCGCTTTGACCTAATCATGGCCATCTTGTGTCACCACAGCCTTGACTGGTTCTGAGTAACCCTGGTCTGTTTTTCCCCACATAGTTTCCCAGCATACTATAAAGAAATCAAACCCTAAGGGTGGAGTGTGGAGCATTCCACTTGAGTCTTGGCACCGTCAGCGCCAGGAATATGCCTGACGTCTTTGATGTTAGCTTGAGATGAACCAAGTGCATCCTGGCTTGGATGAAGTCACTTTTGTCCTAACCATTATAAACTCCCCTTCTTCTGACCCACGTCTCCAGGATCCACTGGTCTTGCTGGCACATTTATGCCACTAAGTCCCCAATTAATTGTGCTCAGTGCCATCCTGCATCTGTCTGCCCATTTCCATCAGTCTCCCAGCACCTTGGGGCTGCTTCTCCCAGCGAGCCCCTACTGTCCCAGAACACTCTGTCACCTCTTAGCTGTGTGACCTCAGGAAAATTCTTCAACCTTCCTGAGCCTTGGTTTTCTCCTCTTTGAGCTAGGGTTAAAAACGAGGCTGTAAGAATTATAAACATATTGGGTGTCTAGCACAGTGCCTGACACCCAGAGGGCACTGAACTCAAGTTCCAGCTCGGCCTTGACTGGCAATATGTCCTTGGGCAAGACACTTGGCTTCCCAGAGCTTTAGTCTCTGCTATAAAGTGGGGCTTCAATTGTCTTTTTGACAGGGTCAATGGAAGGATTAAAAGGGAACGTACCTAAAGTGCATAGCGTGTAGAAAGTTCTGAAGGAGTGTCTGTTCTTTCTTCTCTAGCTTGAAAGGTCCTTTGAGGCAGGACTTCAAACCCACAAAAAATTAGGTTTAGGTTCAGGTGCATGTTCGATACGTTAAAATGTAGAGGGCTTGGGTTTGGTTCAGGTTTGGTTTTAAATTCTTTATCCTGTGTGTAGATAGAGGAATAATTTTTTTCAGTTTTATGTACAATGAAATAGCTAGTGATACCAAAAAAAAGCCCACATCACATTAAAAACTGAACCAATTTTTCACGGGGTTTGGGTTCAAATTTAGGTTTCTACAAAAAAAATTTTAAGTGCTTGAACCGGAACAGGTTCAGGGTTTGGGTCTGGGTTTGGGCGGAGGGGCTGTGGTGGGCAGAAGCAGATCCAAGGAGCCCAGATGTGCCTGCTCACCTGAGAGGGAGACCGTCTGCAGTGGGTGAGGGTCCTAAACAGGTCCAGCGGAGCGAGGCATCGGGGAGGCCTCCGAGCATCTCACGCCAGCGCCACGATCCCCGCCTCTCACCCCGCCTCGCCCTTTCCCATAAGCAGCCTCCATGGCTGCTCAGAGCAGTTTCCATGGCGATAGCATTTTAAAGTTTTCTAGGAGCAGAACAGGAATAATTTTCCACCTTCTCCTCCTCCATGGCAATCTGGGAAAAAAGAGCTTATTTCAGATCAAGGGGTGGGGGTGCGGGGCAAGGAAGCAAGAGCAGAACCTTCGGTTGTCACTCGATTGAAGAAGGCGGTGCTAGAATTCCTCTTCTAGCTTCCTCTCGAGCTCCCACTCCACCTTGGGGCCTTTGCATCCCCCTGTTTAGAGGAAGGGATGGGATGGGTGGGGGCCAGAGAGGAAAGACAGCGGAGAGGGAAAAGAAAAGTTTAAAGGAGAGCGAGGAAGGTGAGCTGATGTGTGTCCAATCACACAAGGGCACCATCTCATCAGCATGGTGGCCACAGGACATTTCCACTGAGCCCTTGTCAGGAAGTGGTGCTCATTAGAGGAGGAGAAGAACTGACTATTCGTGGAACCTGGCGGTGGTCCATAATTGACAATCAGTCTACACATTAACATCATTTCATGAGTCCATTTCTATTTCTAATAGCACAATGCCACAGGCTGGGTACGTTACAATGGAAAGAGGCTCATTTTGGCTCATGGGTTTGGTCCGAAGTCAAGAGGCCACATCTGGCGATGCCCTTCTTGTCAGCAGAGTTCCAAGGTAGTGTAGGCCATGGCTTGGTAACAGACACAGACACAAGTGTGTATCATCTGGTCTCTCTCCCTCTCCTAAAGCCACCTGGATTTAATCGTGAGGTTTCGCTCAGGACCTTAGCTAATCCTGGTCATCATCCAAGTGTTCAACTCTAAACAGATTAAGTTTGTAGCCTTTCGATACTGGACAATTGGAATTCAGGATCAGTCCGTGAACCCTACCCAAGCCATAGCCCCACCTTACAGATATGGCGTCATCCACCAGTCCACAGCCTGGGAAGGAGGGCAGTGCCCGTGGCCCTCGCCACAGAGAACCAGACAGTACAGCCAAGGGCAGGCAGCTGCACGTCATCATCTTCACTCAGATTCCTTCTGCCCTGGAAGCCTCCTTTCTCTCTGCACCCCGCCACCCCCAACTACGTTCCTGCCTGCCTGCTCAGCAGCCTCTGTAGGACTCTTTGTCCACACCCCAGCCTCCGGTCCACTTTGTGTCCAATTCCCTGCCCGTGCCCCTGAAGCTGACAGCATCCAGGATAAGCGGCAGGTGGGAACAAAAGCAAGGTGGAGGTGCACCCACCAGGAAGAGGTCCAAACCCAAGGGTCTCTTCTAGGCCAGACGAGTTGTGTGGGGACTGTGCAAGGGACATCATGATGAGCGGACACAAGAACCACATTCAAGTCCTGATTCTATCACTCACTGGCTGAGGAGCCTTGAGAAAGTCACTAACCTCTCTGAATCTTTTCTGTCTCACTTCTGTATTCCATCCTGTCTTGTCCAAAAAGGTCATTTTTAATATTCCCAGTGGAGGCACTTTGCAAATGAGCAAAGACCACACACTTGCAAGATTTCTATTACTTTGGCAGAGTTGGTGACCAAGGCGAGGTTATACCCTAGTCCCAAGAACACTGAGGTGAATGCAGGAGACAGAAAGGTCAAATGTAAATCTAAACATGCAGAGTCCACAGGCAATGAAACAAGTGGTGGCACAGGATTAGCTAGGTGGCCTTGGACAAGTCACTTCTCCCTTAGGACCTTGTCTTCCCCTGCCAAAAGAGGCTTTCATGGGCCCTAGTTTAGGACAGGAACCCAAGCCAGAGGAGAAACCAAGTGAAGTCTGAGAGGGTGGCTCTGGGGTCAGCACCAGGGACAGATCCCTGGGGCCTGGAAGACAATTGACAGAGGTCTCGGTTCAAATTCTCCTTCTGCCCCAGACAATATTACCTGGATATGCTGTCTGGTTCTCTCTGAACCTCAGTTTCTCCACTTGGACCTTTTCCTCCTTGGGATTACCAAGACAAGCATCACCCACACTCCAAGTGGCTCTCAGCTCAGTGCAAAGCATCGGGTGAACTCCAAAGCTCAAATGACAAGGGGGTTGGCTAACTTTCTGTGAGGCATGCGCCTCCCGGTCCGGCCCAGATGTTCAGATGGGCGGCAGCGCCGTGCACACAGATATTAAACACCATTCACTCAGGACCCTCGGGTGAGGGGTGCGGACTCCTGCGGCCCTCAGGACGATGTCAGAGATGGGAGAAAGGAAAAGCCTCGGGCGCTTTTGCCTTGCAGGGACAAACACAGCTCTTTATTTCTCTGTCCTTATCAGGGCAGCAAGAAAACCCAAAGCATACAGCTTTAAGTGCTAGCAGCTCTTATACAGTCTCAAGGGCAGATGCTTCCATGTTGGTGGTCTCTGAGGAGAGTGAGTTCTTTCCTTGTTGATGGTTGTGGCGGGGAGAGCATTCTTTCCTCACCGAAGGTCCAGGTGAAAAAGGGGTCTTTCCTTGTTGGTGGTTGAAGGTCCGGGTGAGAAAGGGGGAAAGCTGTTTCCTCATTGAGGGGTCTGGGCAAAAAAGGGAAGGATCGAGGTGCCGCAGTGCAGGTCCTTATATGACTCACCCATGGAATGGTCTGAACCAATCAGCTTTGAGCCCAATTGTCCAATCAGGTACAGGGGATTTGTGAAGGGTGTTGTACAAACCAAGTTACTTTCATTTTCCCTAGATTTAGCCATTTTCCCAGTTTGGGGGTTTTGCCAATTTCCTCCCAATTTCTCCCTACAACTTTCTTAGGTCCTCATGTCCACCCTCCTCCAAGGCTCAGTCCCCACCAGGGACAATTCTCCCACTCTCTGTTTTCCTGAAGGAACAGTTGGGTGTGATGAAACTGTTCAGGCCCCATCAAGCAGCCTTGAGTCTGAATCCTGGATCTGGTGCCTACCAGCTGTGTGTCTGAGTGAATTCCTCCCTCTGAAGCTCAGTTCTCTTCTTTGTAATTTGAGTATTGAATAGTGCCTGCCACACACAGCTCATGTGGGGCTTAAATGAGAACACACATGTGAAACCCTCAGCTCATGCCTATCCCATAGGAAGTGCCCAGTTCGAGCCAGCTCCTCTGTCCTCCATTCCCATCTGAACTGAGACTCTCTTGCTTTAGGAAACATCTCCAGCTGGAACACCTCTGGCTGAGCCACATGGCCAGGAACATCAGGGGGCAGGGGGACAGGCATCTTTAAACTGTATGTTGTTTTTAAGGGGAAAAGGTAAGTATGTCCCCATAAAGCTGACCCCAATTAAGGCTACCTGACAGGGACCTGGGCTGTCCTCACAAACCTGTGGCCCAATATAATAAAAGCCATGAGTAGGAGTCTAGAACCCAAAGAAAGAAATAATCCCCCTTCCTCCAGCTCCAGACCCCAACCCTACATGTCTTCATTTTTTGAACTGGGAGGATGTTCAGCCTACGGGACTTTCAGAGATCCAGTTTACTCCCAACTTTGCCGTTGATGTGCTGTGCAGGTTACACCAACTTCCTTGCCTTTTCTGGGCTGCAGCTGCTGTGTCTGAAAACTGATAGGCTTACAGCCAGTGGTCTACAAGATTGCAGGAAACCTAGGTGCCCCACATAGCCTGAGCTGTGGCTGCAGTGGAGATGCAGGACATTCACTGTTCCTCCCTGCCCCAGCTCAGCCTGCAGCCCCTTGGATCCATACCCAGACTCATCCTAGACTCTGTGTGGCTGTCACCCCCAGGCACCCAGCCTGCCCCCAAGGCACCTCACAGGGCACTGGGAAGGTGACTGGGGAGTGTCTGCAGCTGCTTAGCCCAGAGACTGGAGGCCTGGAGACCTCCTGGAAGAAGAGTCAGCATTGCATCACAGGCTCCCAGAGTCCCCAGGTGGGCGACAATTATCATCTCCCATCTGAGTCCCCCATGACTCAGGACAGCAAAGCTGCTCATGGGGATTTTGGGGATGGAGAGAGAGTTCTGTTCACAAGGCGGGAGCCTTCACTTGGCTCTGCTGTCCAAAGTGCTTCCCAAAAGTTCCACCCACTTCCTTCCCAGGGTCGGATGGGACGGGGCGGGCAGCCCCCCAGCCACTCCAGGGTTCTAGCACATTCCTTGCGAGCAGGATGTCCTCAAAGGCCTGAGCCCTTAGCTCATGGCTCAGAAGGCTTGGAATACATTGGATTATCATGAGAAGAGCTTGTGATCCTTCTAGAGAAGCAGTGAGGTGCAGTGGTCAAGAGCACAGTGCTTAGAGCCAGGCCGCCCAGGAGGTGCGATCTCAGGCAAGCTGCTCAGCCTCTCGCTACCTCTGTTTGCTCAACTATGAATCCAGGATGAAAATAATATCGCCTGCCTCAAGATGAGAGCTCTGCAAACACCAGTCCTTCCCGGTGCTCCCGGACGAGTTGTATATTCAGGAGGGGGGCTCCTCAACTGTCTTCACGAGGCCCTGTGAGAGTGGCATTATTGTCCCCAGTGCACGAACAAGGAAACGGAGGGCCACAAATCACATCTGATTGGCTCAATGTTATGCAGTGAGGCAGGGACCGAGCCAGGCCCAGAGGCCAAGCTCTCTGAGCTTCCATAGCACACACTCAAGAATCACATCCACTCTTCACCACGCCAGGCACCCTTCCCAAACCGTCACATCTGATCCCCGTAACACACTCATAGCTGAGGCATGATTATCCCCTGTTTTCAATAAGATATCTTAGTTGAAAGGAGGGGCCCCACAGAGCTCGTGACCCCTTCCATCCGGGCCTGCTCCCCTGGAAAGCACCAAGACCTTAGGCAAGACAATGCCCCCCACCCCCGGGGTGGACCAGAGCACCAAGCTCCAAACATCTTCACTTCCATCCCACAGAGGGACCTTGACCTTGGAGAGCCAGACTTGGAGAATTTAACCCCTTAGAGCTCAAGCTTGCCCCAGCCCCAGATCTCCCAGGTGCCGAGAGAGAAAGAGAGAGAGAGACAGAGAGAGAGAGAGAGAGAGAGAGAGAGGGAGGGAGAATGTCCCTGCTCAGAGCTACTTCTGAGCACCTTGTCTCTTGGAGAGCCCTGGATGGGACTTGGTAGCTTTGGCGCTTTTCTTTTTTAATGAAAAGATTACTTTGACAAATCATTCATACAAAAATGAATGTCAGCCTGACCCTGTGGAAGAGCGTCAGCATGGAGCTATTGTGAGACATGGTGTGAATTATAGCAGCACACTTGGATCTGTCTCAGCCCCACAGCATCTACCGACTCTTGTGGTAGGGGCCATGGGAGGTCTGTCTGTCCTGGAGCTGCTTCCCAGGGATCCAGGCCAGCTGCTGACCATCAGACAACCTGGATCCTAACTGGTCTCTAGATTTCCAAGGTCAAAGTCCCACGGACCACATGGAACGCGGCATTCACCAAAGTCTAAGATGGAAAACAGAACAGAGATCACCATTTTTAATCCACTCATTTTTTTAGATAGGAAAACCAGAGAACTCTAATTACAGCCCATATTTCAGGCTTCTTAGGTGTTATTATATTGACCAACATTGTGAGGAAGTGGTAGGAGTGACAGTTACCTTGCCCAGGCAAGGCAGGAGGATCTATAGACACAGACCAGGGAGGAGAAAATAGAGAAGGAGGTGATGTGTACAAAGCACCTATTATATGCCAGGCACACGGTCAAACACTTCCATAGATTAAATCATTCAGGTGTCATTCCCAGGTTGTTATTGTTGTTGTTGCTGTTGCTGTTGTTGTTGTTAGGTGTCATCAAGTCGAGTCCGATTCACAGTGACCCTCCGTACACCAGATTGAAACACTCCCCAATTCTGTGCCAGGCACACAATCTTATTTTTATCTAAGCCCGTTGTTGGAGATACTGTGTCAATCCATCTAGTGGAGAGTTTTCCTTTTTAATTTTTTCACTGATCTACCACTCTCCCAAACATGATGTCTTTCTCCAGGGATTGGTCCTTCCTGACTACATATCCAAAACACATAAGACACAGTCTAGCCTTCCTTGCTTCTAAGGAGCACTCTGTTTGCACTTCTTCAAGGACAGATCTGTTGGGTCTTTTGGCAGTCCATAGTATATTCAATATTAGTCTCCAACACCATAATTCAAAAACATCAATTCTTCTCCTGTCTTCCTTGTTCAATGTCCAGCTTTTATAACCATATGATGCGACTGAAAATACCATGGCATGAGTCAGGCGAACCTTCGTCTTCAATGTGACATCTTTTCTTTTCAATACTTTAAAAAGATCTTTTGCCACAGCTTTTCCCAAAGCAACCTCAACTACTGACCTAGTTATAAGGAAGTTGGTGGGAAGTTGAACAGTGCTCATGGGAAAGGAGGTTTTTTCACTTGTAGAGCCTCAATCTAAACTTTTGATTCCATAAAAAAATTCCTCTGCATCATATTTGAAACATCCTGGTGTGATTCCAAGACGCCCACAGCATCTTCATGTCAATCAAAATTCCACACCTTTCATGAGCCAACTCTGACGCTGTCTACCCATCAGTGCTCTGGAATCCCTCATAGTCAGCCTCAAAAGGTAGGGGAGCAGCAAGTGGGGGCCACCCCACTTTTAGCTAAAGCAACGGCCACCAGTCACAAGGATGGTTGGAATTCCAAATGGGCAAATGGCTACTATTAAGGGCTGAGTTGTGCACCCCCCAAAACGCCTATGCTGAAATTCTAACCTGCAGTGCCTCAGAATGCGACTATATTTGAGGAGAGTCTTTAAAAGGGTATTTAAATCCTTACAACTGGGTCAGTACGCAATTTCACAATAAATGGAGAAAAGATTGAGGTTGTCCATGATTTTGCTTTACTTGGCTCTATAATCAACACCCATGGAAGCAGCAGTCAAGAAATCAAAAGATGCATTGCTCTGGGGAAAGCTGTAGCAAAAGATCTCTTTAGAGTATTGAAAAGTAAAGACGTCACATTTGGTATTTTCAGTCGCCATCATGTAGTTGTGAAAGCTGGACCTTGAACAAGGGACACAGGAGAACTGATGCTTTTGAATTATGGTGCTAGAGACAAATATTGAATATACCATGGATTGCCAAAAGAACCAACAAATCTGTCCTAGAAGTACAACCAGCGTGCTCTTGGAAGCAAGGATGGCTAGACTTCCTCTTACGGATTTTGGACATGTAGTTAGGAAAGACCAATCCCTGGAGAAGGATATCATGTTTGGGAGAGTGGCAGGTCAGTGAAAAAAAGGAAAACCCTCCACCAGGTGGATTAACACAGTGTCTGCAACAATGGGCTTAAACAAAAATAAGATCGTGTGCCTGGCACAGAATCGGGAAGTGTTTCGGTCTTCTATACATAGGGTTGCTATGAGTCAGACTCGACTTGATGGCACCTAACAACAACAAGCTAAATGAGATCATTAGGGTGGTTCTTAATCCCACGATTGCTGTCTTTCTAAGAAGAGGAAACTAAGACACAGATACACACAGATGGAAGACCATGTGAGAAGGCAGAGGATGGATATCTATAAGCCAAGGAGAGAAGCTCAGAAGAGACCAAGCCTCCCACCACCTTGACCTTGGACTTGAGGCCTCCAGAAATGTATGAAAATAAATATCTGTGGTTGAAGCCACTCAATCTGGGACACATCATCACAGGAGCCTGAACAGACTGGGACAGGCTTGGCCATTTTCCTTCTGTCCAACCTATCTGGCTGTCTCCTTCCTCCTTTCCCATCTTGGGTAATGTCTTGGCATTGGAAAGTGCATCATGGGATGAAGACGTTGGAGGTGGGTGTTTGGAGCTAAAGCAGGCAGCATCGAAAGCAGGAGAGGTGCTTTTCCCCCCAAGCAGTCCAGCTCTCCAATACCAGTGATATTTTCAGATTACAAAAGGCTAAGTTTACAAGCCATGTTCAACCAGCCCATGGGTGAGCCAGGTTTCTGGACCCAGAATGCATTTTCCTTAGAAATAATATTGGTAAAGGAAAGTGGGTTTCCAGGCTAGCCCACAAAAAGCTGTGTGGGCAATCCCAGAGCTCTGATTCATATCCATTCCGTCTCTCTCTCTCTCTCTCTCTCTCTCTCTCTCTCTCTCTCTCTCTCTCTGAAAAATAGAAATGGAATCTTTTAACTCTCCAGAAGCACCATGCTGGATGGCTGAGCTCGGAGGAAAAGGGTTACTCTACAAGAGACCAAGGCAGTGAGCGGAACCTTGGTGGTGATTCTTGGAGGGACTTCTGGGATCTCTCAAGGGCTTTTGAGCTGAGCGCGCTTGCTCCTCATTACGTCTAATTTCACTTCAGAACACACGGGGCCCTTGATGCCCTCGCTCAACGACTACACTGATCAGCCATGATTGGGGTCATTGTGGGGTGAGAGAGAGGGATAGGAAAGGCAGGAGAGAGGGGTTGTGACTGTGCAAGAGGTGGCAGCCAGAGGAGGGCTGCGGGGTGCGATTATGAAGAGGGGTCCTGGTAATGGGTTGGGACCTGAGTCTCACCAGAACATCCTTGCCAGTGCCCAGGGCCCAGCAAAGGGCTCTGAAGTCACAGAGCCTGGCTTAAATCCTGGTTTTATCATATCCTAGCTGTGTGACTTTGACTGAGCAACATAACCTCTCTGTGCCTCAGTTGCCGCCTGGGTAAAATGGAATTGTAATATCAGTCAGTTCACCAGGTTATTGTTAGCCTTTGCTATCCATGTGAGGTTCTTAGAAAATGCCTAGCATTCAGGCACGAGGGCAGGGTTAGTTGTGGTTAGTAGTAATGTCTGCACTTCACCAGTCCCACCCATGTCTCAACTTACCATCTGCCTAGCCCAGAAGAGCAGAAATGAAAGAAGGAAAGGAAGCGGGAAGAGAATATGTGGGGCTAGGGGAGACAGCCCATCCTGGTTGGAAAGGGCCACCAAGTACATGTACCCCTTACCCTCTCATAGGGTCAGATCAGCCAAGGTAGACTTTGTGTCTGACCTTGATCTGCCTGTGGCCTCTCAAGAATCCCCTGGTGCCATGGCCCATCCCTGGTTCCCCAGAGACCCTCTGCAGAAGGCAGGAAGGACAGGACCAGGGACTTCCCTCTGCTGCCGGAGGGGAGGGGCATGGAGGAAGGGATTGTGAATTCTCCAGGAGGATCAGCTCCGCAGAGCCAGAGCCGATGTTTTCATTCTAATTAATTATCCTGTTAGAGAGGCTCTGCCCTGAGAGCTGGCGGAGAGATGCATTTATATTAGAGTCAGGCCCAGCCCTTCTTGCAAGATTCTAGCCTGCCTGAGCCTAGAGAGGGCGGGGTTGAGGCAGGGAGGGAGCCTGGGGAGAGATGGCCTCACTGCCCAGGATCCCCAAAGAGCAGAGGTCTGCACAGGCCCGTCGCTTCCCTCTGAGGGGCCCTGCCCCACATGCTGGTCAGTTAAGCACAGTGGCGGAGACTTGGGCCCCCGCTCCATGTGCTTTGCAAAGACGGCTTCTTCATGGAGAAGCCACTGGGAGACACCATGGCCGCTGGGAGACAGTAAACAGGGACATCCTGAGCCTTCCCTCCCTTCCCTTCTCTGCCCCAACACCACGCCTCTGCCCACCTACTTCCTGAGTACTTGCCCTCCCAGCCCAGGCCTGCAGGTCGGGGCAGACATCCAGCAGGCAATGAGAAGTCATATCTGCTGTTGGGTTAGAGGGGACTATCACCTCCGTGGTCAGACCAGGAGAGGCGAGAAGTGGTCGGGGGTTGGATGCACGTAAAGCCTCAAGAGCTCCAGATGGAATTGGATGTGGAGCGTGGAGAGAAAAGCTGAGTCAAAGGCAGAGCAAAAGTGTTGAACTTGACCTCCTGGGGGGTGGAGTAGCTGTTGCCTGGGAGGAAGCCAGGGATGGGAAGATCAGACCTAGACATTAGTTGGGACATGTCGGGTTTGGGGTTAGGGTTAGAGATCCTCAGAACCCTAACCTCCAGGTTCAGGAGCGACCCCAGCCCCGCTACCTCTGCTTCGTTCTCTAGGCCTGCACGGGGCCGGCTATCAAGAAAGCCAGGCATCACCCAGCAGAGCCAGATTTGTGACTCCCAGACTAGTGCTCCCTCTTCTTCTCCATCTGGCTTCTCCCAAGATTGAGGCATGAGGCGGGAGTCAATGGTCCTGAGTAATCTTTCCCTCTAGATACTGCGCCTTCATTTTCTTTCCAGTTCACCCTGTCTCAAGCCTGTAATTATGACTCAGCAATTGGAAAATGTTCTCTCCACTAATTCACACTGAAGTGCATATGGTTGATAAGGGAGCAGCCTTAAAAAGCTACTTGGGGGTGTGTGTCTGGAATGGTGGGGCACACCTGTAATCCCAGCACTTGGGATACTGAGGCAGAGAATCATAAATTCTGAGCCAGCCTGGTCTACATAGCAAGACTTTATCTTAGAGAGAGAGAGAGAGAGAGAGAGAGAGAGAGAGAGAGAGAGAATGCAAGCGAGCTACTGGGTAATAGGAAACAATCAATAATGATAATAATAATATCGATAATAATAATGATAATAAACATCCTTAAATATTTAAAAAGTTGTTGCTGTTTTGTTAGGTGCTGTTGAGTTGGTGTCCAACTCATAGTGACCCTATGTACAAAAGACAAAACACTATTATCAGTGCTTCTCTGCTATCCATACGGTTTTCAGTGGTGGATTGTTTTTTGGGAGTGGGTTACCAGGTCTTTCTCCCAGGCCTACAGTATCTGGTGTTCCCAGGCAGTCTCCCATCCAAGGACTAACCAGGCCCGACCCTGCTTAGCTTCGGAGATCTGACGCCCCAGTGCTATGGCTGCAGGCACTTAGAAAGGACTAGTTCTTTATCTCAAAATCAAATTTAGCTGGACATTCAATATTTTTATATACTTAATCTGGGGGCACTGGGGCCATAGCAGGGTCTGCCCCAGGAAGGGCCACGACCAGGCTGACCTGGGATGACATTCTCATTGTATTTCCAGAGCCCCTGCTGAGCCAGGATGCCTTGTGGTCCACAGCTCCAGGCAGGAGCATCTGCAGCCCCCAGGCAGCCTATACATCACAGGCAGCTGGAAATCGAAACTCATTTCTCAAGTCAATGCGCTGGCAGCTCGGGGCCCCTGATTCAAGCAAAGTGGCATGAGGTGCTGGATCCTGGTCTGCTGTGTAGCCATGCCCAGACCGCACACACTAGGGCAGGACATAGCCAGATCCACTATGCAGAGTCAGAGAGCCACGTTCCCTGCCTTTACCCTCAAATGCCTACTGTGTGCAAGGCCTGGCCTGGCTATAGTCCACATGAGAGCCTTGTCCTAGCTGTTTGAGCCAAAATAATAATTGCTACCCTCCTTGAAGTGGGCATTTACTGCACGCCAGATGGAGCTAAGAATGTCCCATACATTAAGTCATTTAACCCCATCCTAGAGCCTGGGTTTGCAGAATGTTGTGTCAACTTTATGGATGAGGAAACTCACCCAGAAAGGTTAAGAAACATATGGAAGGGCACACAGCTAGCAAGTTGTGTACAGGGATTGAAACCAAGGTCCCTAACTCCAAGTTCAGGATCTCTCCTTCCCTCTTGGGCCCATATTAAAAATACGTTGGTCTGAGATGCAGACTTGGCCTCCCCAAGAGTGGCAGGACATGAGGGGGTCATCAGGCCATTCTCTGCTTCACATGGTGCACTACAGGGCAGGCCAAATAACATGAGAGGGTCCCTCTAGCGGAAGGAGGTTTGGGCTCTACATCAGGAGGGAAGAAGGGGCTACAGAGCACCGTGGACCCAAAGGGGCAGCCTACTGCCTACGGCAGGTCGCCTAAGTGCCCCAGAGATCAGGGGTTTTGTTTTTGCTTCCCAGACACCTCTCTCTGCAGCCCTGGGAAAGTCCTTTCCCTTCTCTGAGCCCAGGGTTCCCTCGGGGACCAGCTCTTTGATTCACTCTGTCTGCCCCAGCATTCATGTACAGCCCCTTTGGAAACCTTTCCTGGGAGCCACCCAGTCTCCAGCTTCTCCCGTCCAGAAGAGGATCCTGGGCTGACGAAAGGCACAGAAACAAGAGCCAGCCAACAAGTCCCCGCCCCAGGATGCAGCCCACATCCCACCCCCTGTATCCACAGTGGATTAAATGGGCAGTGGGGGAGATTTCTCAGAGGAGCCCCCAGCTTGTCTCTTGCGGGGGGTTCTCGAAATGCACCTCGTCCAGCCCAGGGTGTGCCCTGTGCATGCAAGGGCGGATGGTAAAATAACCCATCCATCGCCTCTCTGCCCTGGGCCTCCCTCCAGTCAGCTCGTGCCCCAGATCACCACAGAGGCAGGATTTGGAGGAGCCACCTGGCGATGCACCTGGAACCCCAGTTCTCCATTCTAGGGCACCAGGATGTCTTGTACCGGTGCAAACACTTACACACACAGGTACGTTTTCTTTACTCCTTTGTGTTGTCTGTTTAAACAAACGCCTGTTGCCCTCCACAGCTTAAAGCGCCATCCAGTCCATCTCCACGTTCCCCATCCCTGCACCCTCCCCAGAGCTGCGCACAGGAGTCTGAATGCGAGACTCGATCCCACTCACTAGATATTCTTCAGCTGTGCAAAGGCAGGTTTGTGTGCACAGATGCCCAGGGGTGTGGCTGTGTGCACAGGAGGCTCCCCCTGCACTGGTGTGTACCCAGGTTCAATGCACATGTGCACAGAGATGTGTATAAAACCACACAGGACCGGCCTGGGTGGGTGCGTGAGCCTTTGTGTGTGTGCTAGCATTCCCATGGACACGTGTGGGCCTAACGTGTGCTTGGCAAAGGACATGAGTGCATTCACTCATTCCATCACTCATTTACTTACCATTTGGCAAATGCTCAGTTAGCACCTTCGGTGCACCGCCACTGTCTGGCATCATGTGCGCAAAACCAAGTCCCTGCCTCCAGACGCTGTGTAAGCTGGCGGATGCCTGGGCGCATGCGTGGCTGCGCATGTGACGTGTGTGGCTCAGGCGCTAACAGAGGTGCGCATGGCAGCGCGTGCATAGGCATCTCTGGATCAGAATCTGCACCCTCTGCTGCCCTGGTGAGGAAGAGCGAGAACCCCAGGTCCCCTGGGGGGCGGGGACACAAGGACACAGGCGTCACCTCTCCCAGCCTGGATCTGAGAGTGCCTGGCCTATAGGCCAGCCAAGGAGGCTCCTCTATGCCGAAGGCCTGGAGGGATTTTAAGGCTGGCCGTGGGCAGCGCCTGAAAGGGAAGGAGGCTCTCCAGAGAGGAAAAGGAAGGCGAGGGTAGAGGCAGGGTTCTCCTGTGCGTCCCCCACGATCACTGTGGCATCTAAGCGGCAGCAGGCAAAGATGCCACTATTGGCAAAGACGCCACCTCTCCAGCAAGCTTGGCTGTGTGAGGAAAGGGACAGGCGAGAGTCCTGCCAGCCGGCTGGGTGTCTCCCAAGTAAAGGACACTGCTGGCTTAGGATGGCCCTGAGCAGCAGCAGGAAAAAAAACCACAACAATCCAAAGCCTGCCCCTCACCTTTCCCAGACCATGGCCCGCTTGCTGTGCAGTCTCCGCAGCGCCCAGGCCTTCTCTGAGCTCAGTGAGACAGGTCTGGGTGACGTCTTTGCAGGCCACCCTTTATGCCTTCCCCTGAGGCCTCACACTACCCCGGCTTTGGGCCCTGAGGTAAGAGCAAGGCCTGAGTCCAGGTTCTGCCAGACGTCCCTCCCAGGAGGACCAGGAAACCAGGGCAGAGGATCCCTGAAGAAGGACCAGGCACGCGTCCCAGCGCCTGGCCCGAGACAAACAGTTGCCGGTCCCTCTGCCTGGAGTACCCTCTCCACCCACAGCTGCCTTTTGAAAATGTCCCGTCTAAAAGCAATATACTTAAGAGCTCATGGAAATGCAGAGTACGAGATTTTCTAATCACAAGGTCCTGACTGTGGGTGTCTACACGCCCCCAGCCCCTGTTCCAGCCCTCACCGCACCACCCCCATAATTCAGCCCTCACTATGTTTTGCCACCAAGTGTGGAGTCTAAGAGGGCAAGGACCACGCCCACCCTGTCCTCACACTGTCCCTCATGCCCAGTAAACACTTGTTGAGCAAATAAATTAAACGCGTCAGTGTGCTAACGGTGAATATTCACAGTAGGGACCGGTCAGCTCACTTTCATTTATTTCCTCACACTTTTAAGTCATTTTCACGTTTTCCAAAACGAGCAGGAGTTGATTTCATCACCAAAGTCTCCCCTCTTCCCTCGCCCCAAAAGTGTCCAAAAGCAGAAGGCCACCAAAGTTTCTCTGCCGTCTCAAGGCTCTGCTCCCCACTCCTGCCTCCTCTGGGCTTTCTCAGCCCTGGCTCCATGGGTAGCCAGGTCACCGGGGCACTGAGTAAACTAGGGACCCAGCAGCAGGTCGCAGGACCCTCCGGGTCACAGCGCCTCGTGCTGCTTCTTCATCTCATGTTTGTTTTCGGGAAACCTCCTTTTGACTTTATTCTAAGTGTTTATGAAGTCCCAGCTCTGCCGTTCACCAGCTCGGCTCTGGGGTGAAAAACGCCACAGCTCCCTGCCTAGAATTTCTCATCTTGAAAGCAGAAACAGTGCTGATACCTGCCGCCCAGGAGGGTGTGAGAATGAACGGCACAGGAAGCGGTTTGGGCCACTCTAGGCAGATGGTGAGGACTCGGTATGCCGCTTGGTGGGATGACTTACATTTTCTAATTAAGCCCCCCTCACAAGCAGGCTAAGCGCTCTGCCTACGTTATCATGCCTCATCCTCACAACCACGCTGGCAGGTCAGACTCAGGATTGCACCCATTTCACAGATGAGGAACCAGAGGCCCAGAGAGCTGAGTCTCTTTCCCCAAAGTCACGTATGAAGGCAGCCATGGTGGTAAGATTTGACCTGGGGTCTCTCTGACACCTAACCTCGTGCCCCTGGAGAAGAGGCTAGGTGGGGGCATGCTGGAGCCACAGGACAAAGCTCTGCGCCCAGGAAGAGCAGGGGGCCTCGAGAGGAGACTGAGCCTGGAGCTCTTTCCCTGCCTGGGTAGCCACTGTTACCTTGACCCCAGCACTTGGGCCAGGAAGCCTCCTTGAACTTCATCGCCCTCTCCTCTCAGCAAGACCAGAGTTCAAATCCCAGCAGGCTCCTCCCATCCTTCGCCCTACTCATCCATTACTCATTTACCCATTGACCTTCTGGGCCCTAGAGATACAGATGGGAACAAAACATGGTGCTCACATTCTAAGCACACAGAGGAGAGAGCGTGTGGGCCAGGTGGTGATGGCGTGGCTTTAAGGAGCAGGTAACGGCAGGGGGTGGTGCCATGGTGGGCTGAAAGACCTCCCTGCAGAGGGACCTCTGAGCAGAGGCAGAGGAAGGGGAGGAGCAAGTCAGGTGCACGAAGGGGAAGGGAGAGGGTACCTGGCAGCGGAAGCGGCATCCCTTTTCCCCCTCGTCTGTCCCTCTCGCCCTCTCCCATGTTCCGTCACCTCTGGTCTTCACAAGGTCCTTTGATACCGGTCTCACTGCGAGTCTTTCCAGACGTGAAAACCAGGCACTGAGAGGTTACATGACTTTCCCAAGGCCATTGGAAGAGAAGTGGCCAGGGTGGCCGTCCATCCAGAGCTCCGCCTCTCCCTGCCTTGTCCCGCTGGCTGGCCCAGCAGGCCTCCAAGGCCAAGTCTGTGATTCCGGGAGCCAAGCCTGGGAGACTGTGGAACTGCGGTCAGCAGAGACTCGGGGACCAGCCTACCTGGGCCACATCCCGGCTCCCCCATGGTCTGGCCAGAGTCCAGCTCCCAGGGCCTCCAGTCCCTCCCCTTATGAGCCAGAAGGCCACGGTACCACATCTACAGGGGTCGGAAGAAAATGCAAACTCACATAAAGGTCATAGGACAGAGCCCCAGAAGTGGGCTGTGATTGCCAGGAGTGAAGTCCCGGCTGAGCCGGGGTGGGAGGCTCTGAGATCAGCCACTAGGGATTTAGGGCAGGACAGTGATGAGCTCCTGCGTCAGCCCCAGGCTCTGGCCCACACTGGCCCCTCTGTCTCTGGAGACCTGGTCCTTGCCTGTCCTCGGCTGACCAGCGGGGAGGCGCCGGGGCGTGGACTTGGGAAGGCTGAGGCCAGGCTGGAAAGGGGAGGGGCAGGGAAAGCTGAGAAGGGAGGCTGGACCTTCCTGGCTGACAGAAGCCCAGTGTGTCACAAGGTCGGGGAAGGCTGAGTCCCTCCCAGCCCCAGGGAGTGAATCACAGCTCTTCCAAGCCAATCCCAACAACTCAAAAGACTGTGTATTGGTGGGAACAGAGGGCATGCGGTGCAATTCTGACCAGCAAAAAAGGAGAAAAGTTCTGCCAGGAGAACCCTTTTGGGAAAGGTTTCCCTACTCTTAAAAAGAAATGAGCAACATCAAACAGGTTGTTTTCTGCCACTAGATGAGGCTGTGATACTTGGTGCAACAGCAGCCACCTCATGACCATGAGGGAATGATCCATTCCATGGATAGCACAGAGAGGAAAGCGAAAGATGTTATAGAGCCATGGAATTATGTGACTCCTCTGGAACATCTTATCCACGTGACAACATACTTTATTGTTCAGGCCTGAGTAAAGGGCACTCTGTCACTTGCTATCTAATGTGTCTAACTGGCTCTGCGTCTTCACCTGCCCTCCTCTCACTGGCTTGGGCAGATGTGGGTACCCAGGTGAGGCTGGGCCAGACACATGAGGGGCTCAGGCAAGTACAAAGGCAGCCCTAGGCACTCCCCTGGGTCCCAGGAACGAGTGCCAAATAGGTGTAGAGTCCAAGAAAGTCACTTCCCTGGTTACAGAGGCCATAGGAGCCACTTCTGTCAGTGGCCGCAAAGATTCCCATTCTCACCCTCAAATCCTTGTGAGCTCGAGGTTCAGGAAGCAAGGCTCCAACTTTGCCAAGCACGAACTCACCTAACCTGCTTGGGATGAAAGACGCAATGGGGGAGGCGGTACAGGCTGGACCCACCACCCTCAGCACCTAACCTGCTTGGGATGAAAGACGCAATGGGGGAGGCGGTGCAGGCTGGACCCACTACCCTCAGCAGCTGGGGCAGGGACTCGGCCAGACCGGCCAGCCTCAGCTAGAGGGCTGGCCTCCAGGGGCCTCAGAAGTCCTTTAGGCTAAGGGATGAAGCTGAGCCACAGGGAGGCCTTTGTAAACCATAAAGTACTGTAAAAGGGGCACTGAGGGGCATGTGGGCCCCTGGGGAAGGGACTTGAAGATGCAGGAGGCCAGCCTGGAGGAGGCGGGGCGCCTCCTGAGGCTGAGCCTGGGGGCGGGGGTTGTGCCCCTCTAGGCCCTACTAGAGCTGGTTGGCAGGGATGCCAGGGCCGCAGCAGTAGTGAGGAACACCGCCCCCCTGGCAGACACAGAGTCACACTCTAGCTTCCTGGGCAGCGGAGGCTGGGAGGCTGGGCCTCTATACTCACCCCTCTATACATGGCCACAGGTTTCTGCCCAAACCAGGCATGGATCTGAAGGCAGGGGCATATCCACCAAGGGCAGGCCAGCGTACAGGACCAAGAAGAGCGGCCATCATTCCCCCCTCTTCTCCCCCACATGCTGGAGGCAGCAGGACAAGGCCATTTCCAAACCCCCTCCCCCTCCCCCATGCCTCGCCCCAGGCTTCCAGGAAGCCCAGGCTTGGCCTGATTGTCCCAGAATGATGAGTGCCTCTGTCCCTGGGGACTCATGGCCTCTTAGTGGGGACAGAAGTGGATAAGTGAAAAGTGCTGTTGGGCAGGATGGCAGGAGAAATTTCTGGTTCCAGCGGGCAGCAGGCGGAGAGAAGAGCTGCGCAGAAGTGGCACATGCACGCTCTGGGCAGCAGGAACGGCCGTCCCCAAGGGAGACCCGGGTGGAGCAACCAGGGACACTCCAGGGAAGAGGGCATTCTGCACACACTGGGCCACTCAGGACGTGGGGCGGGAGCTGCTGAGTCCCCAGCGGCCATTTTGGCAAAATGTTCTAGATGTTCTAGGAGGTAGGAGCTGAGTCCTGGGACAAAGGAGCAGCTGTTGGTGAGAGCTGAGCTTCAGGCTGGGGAGGGGGCGGGCGCCACCCCATCTGGGAAGGCACCTGGGGGCAGGGACAGCAGGGCCAGTGTGTGTGGGTTCCACAAATCTGGGAGCAGGCGATTTGCTGGTCTCTATGTGCAGCCATGGGCTGGGATTTAGCTCAGTTGGTAGAACACTATGCTGCAGTCTCTGAGGTTCCTAGTTCAATTCCCAACACCACAAAAATGGGCGAAGGGCCTGGCAATCCACTCGTAAGGCAATCCCGAAACAGTCAGCCATTGAAAACCCTATGAGGGTCGCTATGAGTCGGATACCGACTTGACGGCACCTAACAGCACAGCAGCAGCATGTGCAGCCATTACCTGCCCACCTGATGCCAGTTTATTTGGTACCTAAGTGAGCATCAACAACTGCAGCTGTACCACTATGGCATCTGATCCGATCAGATCTCAGAAATTAAGCAGGGTTGGGCCTCCTTAGTACTTGGATGGGAGACCCCCCGGGAACACCAGGTGCTATAGGCTTAGGAGAAGGACCCGGCAACCCATTCCCAAAAAACAATAGGCTATTGAAAACCCTATGAATAACAGCTCTGTCCTAGAAGAAGGGCAACCAGAGTGCTCCTTGGAAGCAAGAATGGCCAAACCGCGTCTTACATATTTCGGACATGTAGTCAGGAGAGATCAATCCCTGGAGAAGGACATCATGTCTGGGAGAGTGGCAGGTCAACAAAAACAAGGAAAACCCTCAAACAGATGGATTGACACAGTGTCTGCAACAATGGGCTTAAACAAAAATAAGATTGTGTGCCTGGCATAGAATTGGGAAGTGTTTCAATCTGCTGTACTTAAGGTCGCTGTGAGTTGGACTCGACTCGACGGCACCTAACAGCAATAACCAGAAGTCAGCGCCCGCTGTGGTGCTGGAGCCTGAGCGCATACTCAGCACTGTGCACCCTTCCTCTGGCTCATTTTGTCTTCTTTACTGGCCTGGGAGTGTGTGATGGGCGCATCCTGGTCCACATGAGGAAACTGAGGCTCAGAGAGGTCGCCCACAGGGAAGAAGTAGCCAGGTTGCATATGCAGTATGCTCAGCGGGGACAGCTGCTTAACCACGCCCAAGCTTCCAGCCGGAAAGCCAGCCCTTGCCAGACACCAGGGCCTGTGGGGCCAGTCACCCTCCCTGCCTGGCAGCCGTCCTCAGAGTGAGAGGAGGCAAACTCGGATCCAGCAGCCTGCTCGGGACAGGAGGGGCTGTGCCTTGTCATCCAAGGCACAGGGAGCAGAACTGGCTGTCATCCGCCCCACCGGGACCCCAGCAGGTCTTTGCAGCTGACCTTCCCCTCCTCCAACTCTCCCCTCCTTCCCTGTTCCCTCCCAGGCTGGCTGTCTCTTTAACTCTCCTCCTTCACCCGCATCTCTCCATCCAGCTGGCCTCCAAGGGAGGCTTCCTCACAACCCCTGCCTTACCGTTGCCCTCCTCTGAGACTCTCACCCCCAAACTACCTGGACACACCAGAGGGCTCTGGGAACTGCCCCTCGCCAGCTCCATGCGCAGGCCAGGTGATGGGCAGCAGTCAGCAAGCTAGGACTGGAAGGCGGTCCATGGCATTGGTGGGGGACAGAAAAGTACTCCATGGGAGCCCTTCCTGGGCCTCCAACCTCTGCTTTCCCGGCAGGATACATATCCTGCAGCTGTAGCCCTGTGGCATCCGACCCTGTCAGATCTTGGAAGCTAAGCAGGGTCAGACCTGGTTAGTACTTCAACGGGAGACTGCCTGGGAACACCAGGTACTGTAGGCTTGGGAGAAGAACCCAACAACCCACTCCCAAAAATCAATCCACCGTGGAAAACCCTATGAACAGCAGAGAAGCACTAACAATAGTGTTTCACCTGCTGTACACAGGGTCACTATGAGTCGGATACTGACTCGACGGCACCTAACAACAACATATATATATATGGTTCTGGGCTTCTGGCTCCAAAACCCTTGCCTTACAGGGCTCAAGGGGTGGGAGGCTGGGGGGACCCATGGAAATCTCTGGGAGGGGTCCTGGGTTCCCCTCCATATCCCCTCCAGACCCAGACCTACCACATCCAAATGGTAACATTAGTTAATCCCACCACAGGGCTGCTGGGCTTGAGGCAGATGGCCTGCCCGTCAGGACCTCCACCTGGGGGCAGACAGTGCAGACTCATTATCCTTGGGCTGCAGAGCCCAGTGACCTGGGCTTCGAAATCTAAACAAAAGAAACGCTACAGAGCCCCCACCCGGCTCCCCACTCCAGAAGTACCTGCCGTGAGCCAGTGGAGGTGGAGCCTGGCTGCTTTAATTACTTGGGGGTGCAGGGGGCACTCATAGCTCAGTGGTGCCTCTGAAGCAGAGCGCTTTGTTGGGCTGTAAAAACACAGATGGCCTGGGGACAGCAGACAGGATTCACAGCTGAAGCACTGAACACCACCTCTCCTACAGCCACTGGCGTTTCCGCTCTTGTCTTTACCGGACAGGGGCCCGTGGATACAGGGTTGTGCTGATGTCTGCTGGAGGCCACCAGGCACAGGGACAGGATGCCTACACATCACAAGCATTGTCCTAGGCACCCAGGACACAGCAGCAAAGCAAGGCAAAACTCCCCGGCCTCCGCCAGTTTACAGGCTGGAGGAAGAGAAAGCTGGGAAATGAAGAAGCTTACTGGATTATTTTCTGCATTATATAACAAATGCCTGAAAAGGTGATGGCTTTAAGCCACACCCCCCAGCTTCCTTGCTGTTCTGTGGGTCAAGTTCAGGCTCAGAGAGCTGAGCCCTCGGCTAGGAGTGTCCAGAGCTAGAATCGGGGCATTGGCTGTGCTGAGCTCCTTTCTGGAGCTCAGGAGCCTCTCTCAAGTTCCTGTGCCCAGTGACGTGTTCAAGTTCCTCCTTGAGAATCTAAGTCAACTTCCTATAGAGAATCCTGCTCATCTCAGAAAGAGAAACAAAACATGTTCTCACTCATATGAGGGAGCTGACTCAAAATTACAAGAAGGAAAAAATCCTACTCAAAGGTCAGATCATAATAAAAGGGGGGGAGGGAAGATAAGAATGAGGTCAATATAAATGGACTAGAAATCGCATGTAATTGTTCTAACAAGATAAAAACAAAGACCACTACAGGAAAAGTTTCTACCATATACAGAACCGGAACCCAAGGACATATAGAAAAATACTACTAAGTAAAAGATAGAGAAGACTTGGATGGGAAACTTAGATGGGAGCGGGGGAGGGGGGAAGCATAGGGGAGGGTAAGGGGTAACCTATATGAATAATGTTTATCAAATTGCATATATGAAAATTGTCACAATGAAAAGCATGTCAAAATGAATCACATTATGATGTACATTAAAAATTTCTAATTAAAAAAAAAAAAGAATCCTACTCATCCATGCTTATTGTGGTGCTAGTCACAGTAGTCAAGAAGTAGAACCAACCTAGGTATCCATCAACAGATGAGAGGCTAAGGACAATGTGGTACGCATACACCAGGGAGTTGTATTCAGCCATGAAGAAGGACTAAAACATGGCATTTGCTGGAAAATGGATAGAGCGAGAGATCATCATTTTAAGTGGAATAAGCCAGACCCAGAAAGACAAATATCACATGTTCTCTCTCATATGTCAATGTTAGACTTCGATATATATTCAATATTAAAACATATAGATCATGAAAGTAGAAAGGGTCTACGGAGGGGAAGATAATGGACTAAAGAGAAGCAGAGGAGGCTAGAAGAAAGGATAATGAGAGAAAGGAAAGGAAATATCACATATTTTGCCTTAATTGGGAGATAGATAGATAGATAGATAGATAGATAGATAGATAGACAAGATATGCAAGTAGAAGAGGGGCCATTGGTGGGGAGGGAGGGGATGGGGAGGGGATCATGAGAGGATAGTGGGGGGTAATCATGAGCAATGTACAGAGAAATGCGTGTATGGAAATGTCATAATGAGACCCATTAAGTGGTACACTAAAAAGTTACTGCCTGCAGCCATAGCCCTGTGGCATCCGATCCCGTCAGATCTCGGAAGCTAAGCAGGGTTGGGCCTGGTTAGTACTGGGATGGGAGACTGCCTGGGAACACCAGAAGCTGTAGGCTTGGGAGAAGGACCTGGCAACCCCCTCCCAAAAATCAATCTGCCATTGAAAACCCTATGAACAGCAGAGAAGCACTGACAATAGTGTTTCCCCTGTTGTACAGAGGGTCACTATGAGTCGGATACCGACTCGATGGCACCTAACAACAACAACAACAAGAAAAAGTTACTAATAAAATAAGATTACTGGGGAAAATGCTCCCTCTTTGGCTCTCAGTGGGCTAGCCCCAGCTCCTACAGAAGGTTCCTGGTCCCAGGCACCTAGCCCCTCCATCTCCAAAGACTTTCATCTCAGACTTTGAGCCTTTCTGGCTAGAAGCCCCGTCACTTTTGAGGACTGATGTCATAAAGTTAGGCCCCTAGAGGACAATCTTCCTTTTTTATAGTCAACAAATGATCTAGAGCTTTAATTGTATCTGCAAAACCCCTTCGCAGCAGCATCTGGATTCCTGTTTGATTGGGCCTCTGAGAGGGGATGTGTGCAGCAGGGGCTGGAGTTTGTCAGCAGTTGGAGCTCCGCCCACCCCAGGGGGCAGTGTGCTAGAAGGGGTGACATGACATACAAGGAATCCAGCAGAACACGGGACACACAGGGATGGAGCGTCATGGAAGACACCATAAGCAGTGCGTACCTGATGAGGGTATTAGCCATATGGCTCTGCGGGGTGTGGGTATCAGGCAAGGGGCCAGCAAGTGCAAAGACCCTGAGGCAGCATGGGGGAGGAATGGCAGGGAGAGTGTGCCAAGGGAGAACCCGGGGAAGGAGATCAGGCAGTGGAGGGCATTGTAGGCCACAGTGGGCACACTGCCTTTCCAAAAGCTGAGAGCAACGGGGATCATTGCAGGATAATGATCAAAAGAGTGGCATGACTTGACTTGTTTCTTTAAAAGTGAAATAGGATTGAGGCTAGAACTTAAGGGCAAGGGCAGATGAGGGAGACCAATTAGGAGGCCCTTGAAGTCGCCCGGGAGAGGAGCCTAGCCCGTGTGGTGGCAGTACAGGTAGCAGAGGTGGCCAGATCCTGGGCAGGTTTTAAAGGTAAGAGCGACAGTTTCCTGAGGGTTTGTGATGCACTGGAGGATAGAGAAGCTGTAAGGATGACCTGAGGTGCTGCCCTCCCCCGACTCCATCACCCCAGAGAGGCATCACTTGACAGAGGAGGAAGGTTCCTGATTGTCTTTTCAAATGAGAAAAAAGTAGGGCCCCGAGGGGAGAATTAATCAGACCTTTCCCCAACACCTAACTTCCTTATTAAGTCCCCCTGTTGGCAGGAGCCAAGTCAGTGCCACGCTCCACAGACCATCTGTGGGCTCCTCAGCAGGAGGCGGCAGGTCAGGAGAGAGCAGGCTTCCAACCCTGCCTGCTCAGCCACCCTGCACCCACACACTCTGCTCCAGGAACGGCCACCCTGAAGCCCAAGTTACAACACGTCACCCTCTTCCTCAGAAGCACCAGGCCAGGTGCCGGGCACACACCTGTAATCCCAGCACTCAGGAGGCTGAGGCAGGTTCAAGGCCAGCCTGGGCAACTTAAGGACACCCTGTCTCAAGACAAAAAATAATTTAAAAGGGATGTACCACTCTTCACAGTCACAAGGGTATGGAATCAATGAGGACATTCATCAACAGAGGAATGAATAAAAAAAACTGTGGTATATATACACAATGGAATATTACTCAGCAATAAAGAAGAATGAAATTATGGCACTTGCAGCAAAATGGATGGAACTGGAGAACATCATTTTAAGCAAACCAACCCAGTCCCAAAAAGAGAAATACCATATGTCCTCACTCATGTGTGGGAGCTAAATCTAACTTAAAGGAAGAAAGAAGCTATGCACATGTAGATATATAAAAATGAACAATCATACTTATCTAAGAAGGGAAAATATAAGCAGCATAGACAGAAGTAGGAAGGGACTAATGGGTGGGAGTAGAGGTTGGGGAAAGGGAGAAGGGGAGGGGAAATAATGCATAGGAGTAAAGGGTAGAAGGAAATCTCAAAATATACAATGCAACTATATGGAGACATGGGAAAACTAGGGGAAGGAAAAAATCAATGGGAAAATAACCCATGATTGCATACGATTTTTATTACATATTAATCAAATGGTTCGGTAAAATACGTAAGATGATGAAAGTGTAACCAAAACTGATGTAATAGTCACATAACAGAAATAGCAAAAGTCTTATTACTCTATACCTCACCAACATTTATAAATAAAGGGGAAAAAAACGGAGGTTGCTCAGTAGTAGTGCAGTTGCTTAGCATACACAAGACCCTGGGTTCAACACCAAGTGCCACACACATACACACACACACAAGGCAACTTCATAGTCACTGCTTCTACCACACATGCCCTTGATTCTAAGTCACCATCAATTGTAAGAGGACTTTTGGGCTTAACCAACCAGCTTTCAGGGAGTTTGAAGAAGTCCTACATTACTCCAGGTGTGCCTATCCGTTGTAAAACATTCCCCTAATTCATCAATATGGAAATACCCATCTTACGATTGAGCCATTGTGAGAAGGGGCGGGGTTATACTCAACTACATTGAGTAAATGCTCAGTGAATCCCAGATCCCACCGCAGGACTTGTCAGAGCCTTGGAGTGATCGTAAGCATTGTGCCTCTCTCAGAGGGGCTTACGGGATCCATCTGTTTTCAAACTTAACTTCTGTTCCTCTGGGTCTTTTCTTTTGGCAGAGCATCTCCCAGGACTGGTGACCAAGGCCTTGTTCGTAGGTCATGTCCTGTGTGAAGCCCTCCTGGATCCCCTGGCGGAATCCAGTTCATTCCTCTCTCTTCAAAACGCTCCCGTCTTTGCCACCTTCTTTGCACTGTGCTTGTTGCTAACGTTAGCATTCGGTGTTCCCCAGGTCATCTCCCCTCCAGGGACAGGGATAGAGCCTCTTTCTTCTCAATCTCCCCCACACATAGTAGGTGCTCAGTATGTTGAAACAGGCCCTCCAGATAAACAGGGCATCCCAGACCCCCGAAGTCCCACATCTTGAAGAATTTCTCAGAAGCACTCGATTACTTGCGCGGCCGAGACAGATGAACCAGGGAACGGGTTTTCGCTGTCAGAAAGGGAGGCGTCCTCCCCAGATAGCGCTGCATTCACATATAAAGACCCACTGAGCTCCTCCACGCTGCATCTTCCTCGCTTCTCGGCTTTATCGGACTGCACAGTTGTTTAAAGGCGGACACAGCAGCCTGCAATAAAATCTATATTGTATTTCCAAACTATAAAGCAGTGATAGAGTTCGCCGGGCCTCCTAATATCTCCAGGCGTGGAAATCACTCAAGCCTTCCAATAAAACGCCAACACCCTAATTACAGTCTCCAAAGCGGAGGCCTAAGCGCCCCAGCCTCCCTCCTTCCCACTCCAAGCAGCCTCTTTCCTGGGTGGGAGCTGTGCACTGTCGCGCTGAGCCTCGGGCCCTGAGGACCTTGCAGAGGTGAAGCCTCAGAGCCCCCCACATTCCCCACAGCCCACTTGGGCCCAGTTTGACTCCAGGAGCCCTGCAGGAGGGGTCCTGTGGCTTATTCCACATTGGTTTGGTTTTCTATAGCTGCTCTTCTAGAGTTTTAGAAAGAGCCGGGCGCCGTGGCACACGCCTGTAATCTCAGCAGCTCGGGAGGCAGAAGCAGGAGGATCGCAAGTTCGAGACCAGAGGCGGTCTGCGTAACTTAGCGAGACCCTGTCTCAAAAGAATGTAAAAAAAAAAAAAAAAAAAAAAAAGGCGGGGGGTGCAACTCAGTGGCCAGCACTTGCAAAGCATGCAAGCGTGAGGCCCTGGCTTCAACCCCCAGGACAGGAAAAAAAGAAAAGAAGAAAGAAAGGACTGAAGTGGGGTAAACTGCATGGGGAATGCAGCCCCCGCAGCAGGGGCCTCGGCCCTTCCCTTCAGAAGATGGCAGATTTCAGATGAGCCTCAAGTGAGAGTTTTTCGGGAACTGAAAATGTCAGAGGGAAAATAGCAGCCTCGCCAGCCTCCCCTCGCACCCCTGCTTTGCGGAGCTGGTGTTCATGGGGGGGGCGATGGGAGGGAAGAGGAGCACACTGCGTCCTCAAAGTAGCCGGGCTCCTTTCACAGGGGCCAGCAAGGAGCGATGGATGGGGCCAGGCTGGGCGTGAGGAAGAGTGATGTGGCGGTGAGGACTGTGGCAGCCACCACTTAAGGGAGATCCCCCTGGGTGGGCCACAGGGCCAGGTGCCCCCCCTGCTGGGCCAGCAGATTCGGATCACCTGATAGACAACTGCAATAGGGTTCGATTGAGGGGAGGGGTGCTGGAGTGGGTGGAGAAGTTCGCTCAGTAACAAGGAACATCAAACATCCTAAGGGTTTTGCTGTTGTTGTTGTTAGGTGCCATCAAGTTGGTGTCCGACTCATAACGACCCCATGTACAATAGGGGAAGCACTACTGTCAGTGCTTCTCTGCTGTTCATAGGGTTTTCAGTGCCAGACTGTTTTTTGGGAGTGGGTTGCCGGGTCCGTCTCCCAAGCCTACAGCACCTGGTGTTCCCAGGCAGTCTCCCATCCAAGTACTAACCAGGCCTGACCCTGCTTAGCTTCTGAGATCTGACAGGATTGGGTGCCACAGTGGTATAGCTGCAGGCATCCAACATGAGAGAAGTAGTTAAATAACTTACAAAACCTCTAGACAAGCAGTTCCTAAACTTTTTGGTCTGTTGCTGTTATTAGGTGCCATGGAGTTAGTATCTCACTCATAGCGACCCCATGTACAACAGACAAAACACTATTGTCAGTGCTTCTCTGCTGTTCATAGAGTTTTCAATGGCAGGTTGATTTTTGGGATGGGTTCCTAGGTCTGTCTCCTAAGTCTATACCACCTGGTGTTCCCAGGTGGTCTCCCATCCAAGGACTAACCAGGCTCGACACTGCTTAGCTTCCGAGATCTGACGGGATTGGACGCCACAGTGCTACGGCTGCAAGCAAATTGTCATCTATATCTATATAAACATGTCATATGCGTATGTATGCGTGTGCTGTCGTCGTTAGGTGCTGTCAAGTCCCACTGATAGCAACCCTCAGAGATGTTCAATGGCTGAGGGTCCGAGGATTGCCTTGGGAGTGGATTGCCACATCCTTCTCCCGTTTTTGTGGTGCTGGGAATTGAACTCAGGACCTCAGAGACTGCAGAGCAGTGCTCTACCATCTGAGCTAAATCTCAGCCTTTCCTAAGGGTTTCAGCCAACACTAAGTGTAAATTGAGCCAACAGGAGCACGTCACTACTAAAAGCCTATGTAAGCTAGGTTGCATTAATAGAAATATGGGTTTCCGAAGAGGGAGGGGACCACCTCTGCCTGCTCCCACGAGAATCAACCTTACAGGGCACATCCAGGTCTGCCCCTGCCACTTTCCCTCCCACACAGGGGTCACTGGGCCTCCACCAGAGCAGCAGGTGTGGGCATGGGCGTGTGCACATGGCGGCTGTGTGGATGCACGGGTGGGGGCGTGCACACGGGTGTGCGAGCATGGTTGAATGTATGCGCACACAGGTGTTTGGGGACGAGGTTAAAATCACAAGTTCAGGTTGCCTGCGCACAGCCCAGCTGTGTGACTTGGGGCAGGTCACTTTACTTCTCTGTGCTTCAGTTTCCACCATCTGCAAAACAGCTGCCCAAACCTGTCTCATCCAGGTGTCTGAAGGCCATGGGAGGGGTGCCCGGAAGGTGCCAGACACAGGGGCACTGCACTCATCACTGGGTAGTACCCAGTCTGGCCCCTCGCAGGTCTACCACCTCCCCTCAAGCCCCTGGGTTCTCTGAGATCCCCCGGAACCAAGCTGGGTCCTGCCACACGGCAGAGGAACCCAGGCTCAAGGAGGTACAGCGATCAGTGGACAAGGTCCACGGAGCTGATCGGCCCACGGGTCCCAGAGCCAGAGCCTCTCCAGGGACCTGAAGCAAGCCAGACTCCTTCCCCCTGAGCTGGGCATCCCAGATGTGGGGGCCACCAGGGGAGAGGCTGCCAGGGACCTCGGGATGCGGGGGCAGGGAATGTGGGGCTCAGGGCTCTCCACAAGGCTCTTGCATGCGCGCACGTGCACACACACACACACACAGAGTGCTGATGTTGGCGTGACCAAGGCCACAGGGATAGCATCTGCCTCAGTATCCTCCTAGCCCACTTCAGCTGCCCCACACAGCTGCCTGGTACCCTCTCCCCAGGCCTCACTGTCTCCTTCCAGGTCTTACCTGAAGCCCTTCTCCTACCTGGAACGCCAAAACCCACACATCCTGACTAGCACAACCATGCCAAGCTGCGTGACCTCAGCCTGGGCACTTAACCTCTCTGGGCCTCTGTCTCCTCAGCTATAATGTGGGAGAGCTGGCCTCGCTGATCTCTAAGGTACCTTCTAAGACCTAATGTAAATGCCACCTCTCCCAGGAAACCTGTGCTCAGCCCCCAGATGGAAATGGTCACCCTGTGTCCACTGACACTCCACAGTGTTTGGTGTGGACCCTTTATGGCAAGGTCACTCACAGCGAGCATTCACTGCCCCATGGGGTCACAGCTGATCCCTCGTCTAGACTCTAAGCTTCTTGGAAGAGGGTCCCTGTGGGATTCATTTGTTTCCTTTCCGTGGGACAGACAGGGAGTTGCACTGATGGACAAGCAGAAATGAGCAGACTCTGGGGGCACCTGTGTCGTAAAACAGACCCCTGGGTGCAGGAGACACTTCCACCATGAAGGAATGCAGTGCTGATGGCTGGACTTCAGCAACCCTAGGCAGATGTGAGATCTTGGGCAGAGAAGAAAGAGAGGGTTCCAAATCAAACTGCTGGACGGAGTCTTCTGCCCATTTCCCGATTCACACCTCTTCCCCAACTCAGCATCTCCCTGGGGCTCATCACCCCAGCCCTGGCACAGCCCCCTTGGCTCTCACACCATGTCCAAGACCCCTGCTGGTGAGGAAGCCAAGTGACCTGCCCCCAAGTCACATGACCAGGAAAGGACCAGAGCCCAGGATTTCTGGTCCATCCTGGGCTCTCTCCACTGCCATAGTCATCCTCTCCCCAATTTTTACATCGCCAACACCAGGGCTGCAAACTGGCAAAAATTTGGGTGCAGGTTCAATATGTTAAAACTTAGAGGGTTCGGGCTCAGTGTTAAATCCTATGTGTAGATAGTCGGACTTCAAACAGAACCCCAACCCAAGCTCTGAATCCATTTCAGTTCAAAATTTTTGTTTATTTGTTTTTTGTTTTTTGGGTTTTTGTTGTTGTTATTGTTGTTGTTTTGTTTTGTTTTTGTGATACTGGGGGTTGAACCCAGGGCCTCGAGCTTGCATGCTTTGGAAGTGCTGGATCAGTGAGCTACACCCCCAGCCCATTTGTTTACTTTTTTGAGACAGGGGCTCGCTAAATTATGCAGACTGCTTCCAGTCTCGAACTTGCAATCCTCCTGCCTCTGCCTCCCAAGCTCCTGGGATTACAGGCATGGGCCACTGCGTCTGGCTCAGTTCAAATATTGTAAAAATTTTTTCCTGAACCAGAACTCAGTGAAAAATTGGGTTATGGTTCAACTTTGAATGTTTGTTATCGTTTTGGGCATTTTTTGTTTTTGCATCATTTTAGCTATCTTATTATACATATAAACTGAAGAAAACTGAAAAAATTAATTCATCTATCTATACATAGAATTAAATTTTTAAACCAGAACCTGAAGGGAACCCAAGCCCTGTACATTTTACTATATGCAACCTGCACCTGAACCTGAATGTAATTTTTTGCAGGTTTAAGGCCCCTCTGACAACCCCATCAATTTGGGGGTGAGGTGTCTGTGTCAAACCTGGTCAGACCAGCCCCACCTCTCCCCCTCCACCTGCACCGGGCTCCGCTGCATGGTGTTCCCTCCCCCCTATTTCCACCGGATCCCAGCCAAACAGGTGGTGGCTTTCTGCCTCCACTCTCCCCTGCGCTCCCCAGCCAGAGCACTAAATCACCTTTATAGGACGGGAGGCTCTTTGTACCAGGCCAGTTTCCTGCCAATAGGAAATGTCTTCCAGGACCCAGGGAAGACAAGTTGGCTTCAAATGCTGTTCATTAGAGGAAGATGGATGGGGCCAGAGATCCCATTAATATGGTATTGACCCTTCCCTCAACATCAGTGGCCAAATGGCTCACCCTCAGGCTCCAGGTGGAGTTGATCAGACCTCAGGTCCTACCTGCAGGCAGGGCACCATAGGGTGACAGGGATCCTCATTCCCCTTACCAGAGGAAAGACCTAGGACTCAGTTGAGGTGACAATAAGTGACAGTCTTGGGTTGGAGCCCTGCAGTCTGGGTACAAAGCTGTGCTTGAATCCCATGCCCCAGTAGACCACCCCGCATGCAGATGGGCAGCCAGCCCCACGCTGGACTCCGGGAGACTCCAAACATCTTGCTTTAGGATGCCAGGCCTTGAGGGGCATTTAAGACATAGGGCAAAAGCCACCATCCCCACAGAACCTACCACCCCAGCCCTAGCATAGCCCCTTTGTTCTTCCCTCACCTGGAACATGAAACTCCACACATCCTGGCTAGCACAGCCATCCCAAGCTGAGTGGTCTTAGTGTTGACGCTTAACTTCTCTGGGCCTCTATCTCCTCAGCTGTAATGTGGGAAAGCTGGCCTCGCTGATCTCTAAGGTCCTTTCCATGATCTCTAAGGTCATCTCCATGATGACACTGTGCCTCCCTCAAGGTTTAGCTCAGTTTGTAGTGCTACTCTATGCACTCTGAGACCCTGGGTTCAATCCCCAGCACCAGAAAAGTGGGAGAAGGACTGGAGGCCCACTCCCAAAACAATCCTGAAATAATCAGCCATTGAAAATCCTATGAATAGCATAGAAGCACTGACATAGTGCCAGGCATGGCACAGTGTCAGAAGCGTTTCATTCTGTTGTACACAGGGTCACTGTGAATCGGACCTACCTCGACGGCACCTAACAACAATGGCATTATGAAGAAGATAGCTGCCCCGCTAACTGCAGTTAGGACGGGAAGGCCAGCACCAGGCATTACCCTCTCCCTGTCTCATCAACTCCTCTTGATGATCCCACAAGGAGGGCTGGTCACCTGTTTATACCCTAAAGACATGGGGGCTCAGAGAGGGGAGTAACTGTCCAAACTCACACAGCAAGTCGGTGGCTGAGCTGGGAGTAGGACCCACGGCTGAGACTCAAAAGCTAGCAAGGTCACGGCCTCCAAGAACCCAGCCCCACTCTCCCAGGCCTTGACCCAGCAGTCTGCCTGGATGGTGATTCTATGCGGCTTCCAGCACCTCCTGCAGAAAGCTGCAGAAAGAGGGCTCAATCCCCTCCGTCACTGTCCTTATTCCCTGCCCTGATGTCAGCGGTCCTTGCCACGCTGACGCTGTCTGCATGGCCCTGCCTTACCTCCCTACACAGCTGTTTCCCCAGGCCTGAAATTCTTCCCTCTGCCCCTGCCTAAAATCTCACTACTGCCCTTGAGTTATGAACTCCTCTTTCTTAGCAAACAACACCCTGGAAGAAGCTGCCCAGCAAGCATCCTTGGCGAGAAGTTTCCAGACCACCTCTGCCCCTCCTAAGGCCCATCCGGAAGCCCTGGGGTTTCATAGGACAGGAAATGAGAGATTAACTTTAATCAGAGCTGGGTGGGCCCCTTGATATCCTTGGTCCAGACCCCTTGTGCCACGACTAAGGAAGCTGAGACCCAGAGGCATGGACGACCTGAGATGCACAGCACTGGGAGGAGCCCAGGACTAAGGCTCCTGACCACAGCCTTCCGCACGGGGGAGGCTGGGAAACGAGTTGGGAAGAGGGGCCCACGCACCTCCCCTTAGACCCTCCCTCTGTGCAGAGGCCCAGGGCTCACAGGCCTTGGTGAGACTGTGGTCTCCGCTCCAGCACTGGCAGCTGGCCCCACCTTCCTGCCCAGGGCTGAGGGCTCCCTCAGCAGCCCCGCCCTTTGCCCATGTGGCAGCAGAGGGGACAGAGGGGTGGCCACAGACAGCAGCAGCCTTACCTCCCAGCACCCCCGGGGCACAGGCATGACAGCCATCCCTATTTCCGAGATGAGGCAGCTGAGGCTCAGCAAGATGAACAGCCCCACGATGGCCACAGAGCTGGGGTGTCCTTTGCACCAAAGCATGGTCCCCACTACTGCGCAGACTCAGGATGACTCCCAGCCCAGTGTTCCCTCCGCCTCTCCAGGCTGACTTGCCTCGGCATCTTGTGTTAACACCAGATGCCATTGCAGCCCCCACACACCAGGCCAGGCAGCCCAGCAAGTGGCCCCACAGAAATCGATGCCAGTGAGGACTGAGTGGGAGCTGTGGCCGTGGTAGGCTCTAGCCCAGAAGCCGGCTCTAAGAAGCCACACTGGAGTGCTCTCCCCACACACCCGGGCCGCCCTGGTTTCTCACCACTGAACCCCCCACTGGCAGAGGCCATCTATGCCTCACTGCAGAGTCCCTCCTGGGGTCTGAGGATCCTGCCCAGGAGGGGCTCCCAAGAATAGGCCTGGAAATGTGCACTGGGCAGCTGCCAAAGGCCTGGTTGCCAAAGCCTCAGTTTCCCCACCTGTGGAATGGGGATGCGGGCAGCATATGCATCACAGGATAATTGCAAAGGGGTCATTTCTTCCCCGATTCTGCAGGTCCTTTTGATCTCCTGCTGCGTGCCAGCCACGATGGGACACACAACGGAGGACTGCTTACCTTCACAAAGTGCTCAGTCCACTGGGAGAGGTGGGTGTCTGACCACAAAGCCATACATGAACACTGTTATCTCCCATGTCATGAAAGTAAGTGGCATAATGGGCTCGACAGCGGCTGGGGGTCGGTTAGCCTCAGCCATCTTTCTCTGTACTATGCGTTGCTTGTTTGTCTGGGTCTCCAGCTCTACATGGGTGGTCACCAGGGGGACAAGCACAGGGAAGAGAAGACCAGGCAGAGAAAGGGAAAGGGAGGTAGGGTGGGGTCGGAGAGTCCCTGCAGCTGGTGGCTTGGGGCTGGAGAGGTATAGGATCTAGGGGAGCCCCCCAGAGCAGTACTGGCTACTAAGGGCTTTCGATACAATGCTCAGGAGGCAGAACCTTCTGAGGACATCTAGGGCCCTCAGAAGGATCTCAGTGGGAGGGAGACACTGCAATGGACACCTCTTTTCTTGGGGTTGGAGGGGGGTGCCTGGGCTTGAACCCAGGGCCTTGCAGATGCACAGCAAGCGCTTTGCCGCTGAGCTGCCCCCCAGCCCCTTTTCCACTTTTTATCTTGAGACAGGGTCCCACCAAGTTATTCAGGCTGCCTCTGGCCTTGAACCTGTGATCCTCCTGCCTCCACCTCATGAGTCGCTGGGATCAGAGTCCACCATGCCCTGCCCCTAGATGACCCTTCTGATAGTCCGTTCCAGTCACCTGACAGGGCCATAGCGAGACCCCTCAGAGGCTGTGGCATCTCCCATGGAGATGCTGAGGTGCTCAGCTGGGCGGCTGTGGGTGGGAACAAGTGGGAAGAGGAGGGGAGGTGTCTGGGAGGCAGATGAGACAGGGCTGTGTGACTGATGGACCGGGGGAAGAGAGTGACAGATCAGGGGCTCTGAATAACAGCATCTCTGGCAGCCCGTGGGGTTCATACCTTCCCCCCACAGGCAACCTCATCACCTGACTAAAACTGATGTTGATAATGAGACTCCTGCTCCCTGTGGGGCACTGCAGTCGCCAAGTCTCCACCAAGCAAGGGCATCTCTGACTCCAAGCCTCTGCCCACACCATCTCCTCCACCAAGAGTGCCCTGGTGGGACTGGCTACAGTTCAGATAATGACTCCTCCAGGAAGCCTTCCCTGATTCTGTTATCAGAGTTTTAGGGCAAAGCCCTGACTTCAGGAGTCTCAAGAGAGAAGGCTCAAATACACCCATCTCAAATACACCAAGTAAAGAGGCAGATAATGGTGAAAAGCAGCGAAAGGAGATTTAATAGTGTGCACATGGGGAAGGTGAACAGGTAAGGCTAGTGACCCCTAAGTCCATCTTTAGTATACTCACATGAGCTTTAGGTTTAAGTAGAAAAAGAACCAGGGCAGGGGGCAAGCCGTCTGCATAAGGAAACAGTCCTGTCAGAGTGTGGTCGGGTGGACCATGGCCTCCGTTCTGATTCTGCAAGGTGGTCTCAAGAATTTGTTATTGAGGCCGTAACCTGAGGGGAGCAGCCTGGATTCCACAAGACGATGACTCCTTGGGAGGCAGAGGTGGAGGTAGGAGGATCGCAAGTTCGAGACCAGAGGCAGTCTGTGTAACTTAGTGAAACCCTGTCTCCAAAAAAATGTAAATAAAAAATGGGCTGGGGGTGCAGCTCAGTGGTCCAGCACTTGCAAAGCACACAAGCATGAAGCCCTGGGTTCAACCGCCAGTACCACACACACACACACAAAAGATGATGATTCCTATTCTAGGGTGTGGCCTTACTATCACAGAGCATTAGCTTCATTTTGGGGTGCTCTGTCCTTCAAGGCTCACCATTGCTTGGGGACAGTTTCAGTCCCCCTTCAGGGAGATGTTTATCCACCAGTTCTCTTCTTCCTGGAATCCAAGGTGACTGCAGGAGAAGGGGACTCAGGAGGAGGCATTAGCGGCAAAATAGAGCCCGAGAGAGGCAAGGAGGAGTTAGGCCAGTGACCAGTGTCCTCCTTCATGTGTAGTTATCATGTGGGCCCAAGACAGGAGGAATCAATAGCTTTTTTTTTTTTTTTAAAGCAAATTGTTGTTGTTGTTAAGTGCTGTCGAGTCATGTCCGACTCAGCGACCCTCATAGGGTTTTCAATGGCAGATTATTTCAGGATTGCATCAGGAGTGGATTGCCATGTCCTTCTCCCATTTTTGCGGTGCTGGGAATTGAACTTGGGACCTCAGAAACTGCAGAGCGGAGCTCTACCAACTGAGCTAAATCCCAGCCCTTTTAATCAAAAGCAGCTTCTAAATGCCTGGTTTCACTTCTTTCTCTGGGTTTCTTCTGCATCCAGTTCCCAAATATATTAGTCCATCACTCATGGTGGGGTTCTTGTGCTTTTAATACTCATCTCCCCAAACAGTCTACAAAGCACCCTGGGCAAGAGCCCCTCCCTGAGGGTCTCGGTGCCTGGCTCTCAGAGGGCTCTCTGCACATTGACAGTTGGATGGAAGCAGGGTTGGGTCTCTCACCAAGACTTGGAATCCAGGAGAAGGTGGGGCATCAGTCTCCGCCCCATAGGCTGGAGGAGCCTGAAACAGCTAAGGGGGTGCATGGGCAGCTGGCTGTAGGGTCAGAAGCTCAGGACACCATGTGCCTGGTCATCCGGTTTCCCTGCCCCCTCCCAGCCTCACCCTGTCCCAGCCCTGCAATCCTGGGGGTCTCCGCCACAGCACCGGCCCACAGGCTACCCACAGATGGAAGAGAACTCTGGAATCCGCACTGTCCACTCTCCCCTTGGAGAACTCTTTCTTGGGGCCATTTGGGATTCCGTTTCCATAAACAATTGAGGTTTGAGGTTAACCGCACCCTGCTATGCACACGGAAGGCCTTGGAGTGAATCCTTCCTTCCGCTCCTCCTCCCCAGGAAAAGAAGAGCAGAGCCATTCCCCGCAGCCCACTCTCCACCACTCTTAGGGGAGACAGAAATGACATTTTCCCTTTACATTGGAAACACTTAAAAGTCCCAAGAATAGATTTATAGGAATATTTTAACCTTTTCTTTGATCCTTGAAATGTCATTGTTCTGTGGGCTGAATCACCATCTGTGACCTTTTCCAGTAACCACGGGGTGGGGGAGCCCCTGCTGGCTCTTTGAAAAGAGCTTCACGGGCTCCACAGCACCCACCCCCACCCCAGCTCTACACCAGCAGAAGGACTGGCCACCAAGAAGCCTGGCTTCCCAACCTCATGTGGGGACCCAGGGAATCCCCGTAGACATATCTCAGGTGCCTCCAAGCCAGTGGGACCCAAGCAGCACCCCCTTACCTTATCAAATAAGGACGAGCTACATATGGGGCCACCACTCACTCTGTGGCCTTGAGTTGGGCACTTCCTCCCTTCAGATCCTGGTTTCTTGGAAACTGAGGATATGAATGGTATCCACTTCAGAGAGTTGGTGCAGGGACTAAATAGGACCGTGTGTGCTGTCCCCAATGTATGTATCAGCTTGTCAGGCTGTGGAGGCTTACATATTGCTGTGACACTGAAAGCTATGTTGTCGGAATTTCAGACACCAGCAGGACCACTCATGATGAACAGGTTTCAGCTGAGCTTCCAGACTAAAACAGACTAGGGAGAAGGACCTGGCAGCCCACGCTTGAAACAATTAGACTGAAAACCCTATGAATAGCAGAGAAGCACTGTCAAGTGTTGTTTGTTGTTAGGGGCCATGCAGTCCTCGAGTCACATCCGACTCATAGCAATGCATATAGGGTTTTTAATGGCTGATTGTTTCAGGATTGCCTCAGGACTGGATTGCCATGTCCTTCTCCCATACTGCCAAATATAGTCCCAGAAAATGAGCACCCCAGGCTGAAAGGCATTCAAGAAATGACTGAGGAAGAGTGGCCTCCTCAAAGTAGAATCAACCTTAATGATGGGAATGAAATAAAGCTCCTGGGACCTCCATTTGCTGATGTGGTATGACTGAAAATGAGAAGAAACACAGTGGCTGCAACAACGGTTCAAACATAGAAAGGTGGTGTGCATGGCACAGTGCTGGATGGTATTTCATTCTGCGGTACATAGAGTCACCATCAGTCAGATCTGACTTGACAGCACCTAACAATGTGTGTGCTGCGTTCAGCAGCTATTGCTGAACAGCGCTGAAGAGCAAACAACCCCAGGGTTCTGTGGCTGCCAAGACCAAGCATTTATTCTTGACCTACAAGTCTGCAGGGTGACTGTGGTTTAGTGATAGACCCTGGGTTCCACCAGGTGGCCCTGCTTCAGAGTCACAGTGAGGCTCACGTCTACTCTGTGTATGTTCATGTCAGATGCCACTGCAGGGGTCTGCTCATCTCATGGTGGGGCCACTGGAGTGTCAGAGGACAAGTCAATACTCATGCTGCCTGTTCAGGCCTGGGCATGGAGTGGGGCCAACATTACTTCCACCCACCTTCTATTGGCCAAACCAAATCACATGACTGAGGCCAACCAATGGGAAGAGGTGAAGGCAGGGGAGAGGGGAGTGGACATTTGCTGAACAGGATTCTAGTCTATCGGAGAACATAAAGCCCCTGGCACTATGCCTGGCATGTGATAGAAAGTCAGAATATTAATTCCCTTTCACACCACATTGCATCATTATTATATTTTACAGCTCCGATTAATTTGTTATAATTCATTATAATAGCACAAGCCCTTTTGGCTAAGAGCACATACCTCATTGTCCTGCTCACGTGGGCGGCGAAGCATGACACAAGTCAACTCCCCAGACTCAGGAACGTAACGTCCTTAAGCATTAATGCTTTAATTACAGTATTTTCATGGAAATGTTTCTGGAGAGTGTTTCATACCTTCCCACCTTCTTAAACAGAGGCTACCAAATGCCATTAAGTCCATAATGTTGACACATTGAGACCATCACAATGAGTGCCTGCCATTGCTCTCTGCTGAGCTCAGGGGCCATTGAGACATTTAACCTGGTTGCCCCTGTACTGCCTGGCCCTGCAGGAAAATTCTTCATGTTGGGCCTTCGAACAGTGGCCCTAGGACATTCATCCTGCGTGGGGTGGTTTTTCATGATCGGAAAGGAAGGATCACAGACTCAGGCTAAATTCCCTTCCTGTTCAGGGTGGTTTGGGCCTCCTTGCAATCTTTTTTGATGGCAGTGCTAGGGAAGATATCATCCTAATAGACTGTTACAATAGTTCCAATCAGAGCAGACTTTCTGAAGCTTTGAGCATGACGAGCAGTGGAAAAACTTTGAAAAGTGGTTAATTTACTCACTACATTTGGGCTGGGATTTAGCTCAGTTGGTAAAGTGCTGCGCTGCAGTCTCTGAGGTCCCGAGTTCGATTCCCAGCACCGCAAAAATGGGAGAAGGACCTGGCAATCCACTCCCAAGGCAATCCCGAAACAGTCAGCCATTGAAAACCCTATGAGGGTCGCTATGAGTCGGATACCGACTCGAGGGCACCTAACAACAACAACAACATTTAAAAGCATGGTAATAAGAGGAGATCCTACCAAGAAGCCTGGGGTCTGTGTGGATGTTAGACAGTGGATAAGAGGTAGAACAGTGCTCTAAAGCCTGGGAGACCTCCTTCTCTGTATCCCAAACCCTCCTCCCTCTTCCTTCTCTGTCTCTCAACTGCTCCTCTATCTGTGCCTTCTCTGGGTCCTCTGTGCTTTTCCCTTCTTCTTTTCTCATCCTGCCTCCTTCTGTCCCCCCTCTCTCCCTCCCCTACTTGCTATCATGTGTAGGGAAGAACGTGAAGGAGCGTTGCTCAAACGATCCCAAAATAATCATCTCATCTTTTCCAAGTGCTATGATGCTTCTCCTTCATCTTAAAGTGTTTCTAAAAATCAAAGTGGAAACAAAACTCCAAAAATTTAAGTCACACCTTGCTTCTATGAACACCTCGGTTCTTTTTTCAGACCACAGTGAATCTCTATTGAAATATCATCAACCACCCCTTGGAGGCCAGGCTTACATTCTCTGGATCTGCGGTTCCTATGGAAAAGCAACTGCCCTGTGGAGCTGTCCCAGGTGCTGAACTGGTGTCTGGTGGCAGCTAATGTTCTAGGGTTTCCCTGTTCCTTCTCTTGAGTGCTCTTCCCGGCATCAAGACATTTATTTTTCCTGCCTGGGTGTTCTGAGCTGTTCTGAGTGGAGTGCCTGATCAGTGAGTCTCACAGCCCCCTTGTTATGCCAATGAAGATGCCCATCTGCTCAGCTGGCCAGGGTTTTTTGGAAAATGTTTAGGCCAAGAACATGTCATAACAATTGTCTGTAAAAATAACCTTCAGGCTGTGGCAGTGAACCTTTCTCTGCTAGGCTTTGGGTTGACCACACTCTAGAGGGCTGCTGGCTGGGGGAAGTAAATTTGCCCCCCCCCCCCAGGGCCTGGCTGGAGGATATTGGGGGTCTACTTACACTCACTACTTGCTACCCATGGGGTATCTGGCAGCTAGTTCCCCCTTTCCTGAACCTCAGTGCCCAACAGCCACTATAATTTATAAGATTCCAATCAACCCAAACAGTGTGGGCTTTTATGTTTATGTGGCTCAGAAAGTGATGAATTGACATGGATGGGAAAGGACCTTCCACAAGAAAACATCAGTCTTAATTCCTGTTACATTGCCAAAAGCCAGGTCTCCCTAGGCCAGCCTTTGACCTCCCTGAGGCTCCATTTTCTCACCCATAAATTTGAAGGATACCACTGTCATCACATGTCATGTCATGAAGAGGCTTGAGTGAGGCAGGGAACCACCTGATAAACAGGACAACTACATGGTGCTGGGGATAGTCTGTGACGAGAGAGCCACAAATAGCTCTCCTCTTAGAGGGAGTATGGGTGTTGGCACCTTGATAGACAAAGGACATCATCCCTTCCCTTCTTCAGCCACCATTTCCCAGCTGGAAGGAGTCAGTGAATCAAGGCAAAATAAGCCTCTCCTCTGAACCAAATACCCCAAATACCAGGTTTGTTCCTTCCTTCAGCCATCTCTAGGTTGAGCAGAGAATCCAAGATAAGCAAGAGAGTCTTGGTCCTTGCCCACATAGATCTTACAAAATAACAGAGGAGATAGACAATAAATAAGTTCCCAATTGCCCGGATGATATGGCTTTCCAAAGTGGTAACCATTGAGAATTCAAAGAAAGTGAATTAAGAAAACAGGGGGTCCTGGAGCAGGTGTTTAGCATGGTAAATGCTCAATGCAGTGTGATGGGCCTGATGCTAGAGGATACTGGGGAAGCACATGGGGGGACACAAGGGAACCAGGGTGTGAGATCTGAGGGAACTGGGAGTGAGCCAGAAGACTAGAGGGAGAGTAGTCCTGATGGAGGAACCAACAATAGCCAGGGCAGGCAGGAGCTAGGTCCTGGGCTTCAGGAAGACTGCCTTACTCAGAGGGGATGAAGGGGCGAGGGGGAGACCCTGGGAAGAGAGACCAATTATGGGGAGGACATTGGAGGAGAGGTGACCATGCCTGAGATGGTGACCATGATGGTGATAAACAGTGGGGATATGGATGTATTGAGGAGATCAAATTTATGGGATTTAGTGATTTCTCAAGCCCTAAGAGAAAGGCATGGTTGAAGCAGCAGTTGAGTGATAGAGACCTTAGCCAAGGGCTCTTAAAACTTGAATCATCTAACAATAACAACAATTTATGGACCAAGTGCTATGAACAAAATGCTCCCTCTGTAATGCTGATAGCAATCTAGGTCAATCACTGGCCACAGAAATATTCTCTGCTCCTGTGGGTTCATATCAAAGGTCAGGACTAAAGGGGGACACCTCACTCCAAGTAACTCCCAGCCCTCTGTCAACCCAGAACCTACTAACCATAATCTGGGGCTCAGTTCTGTATCTCAGCTGCACATTCCACCCCAAAGGAAAGGTCTAGACTCCAGAACAGAAATATTAGCTGGGCAGAGCAGGATCTTAGTCCATTTGTGCCACTCTAACAAAGTACCTATGACTGGGTGATTTATAAAGAACAGAAGCTTATTTGGCTCACAGTTCTAGTGAGGAGGAAGTCCAAGATCAAGGTGCTGGTAGGTTTAATTGTCTCATAAGTTCTGCTCTCTTCTTCCAAGATGGTGCCTAGAGCAGAGGAACATTTTGTCCTTAGATGGTGAAAGGTGGAAGAACAAGAGAGCCAAAGTCTGCAGGCAGCCTCTTTTATGCACCCTTCAATCCCATTCATGAAGGAAGAGGAGTCCTCATGGCCTATTCACCTCTTAATACTATCACATTGGCCATTAAATATCAACACATTCAAACTCTAGCAGGGGGAAAATATCTTTCTGCTGCCATCTCCTCCCTGATATACTGGGCTTCTGGAATGGGGTCTGTCCTTTTGAAATGAAGGATTCAAATATAAGAAACTAGAAAAGCAAAGGAGAGATTGCCTGTGTAAAGATAGCTATGCAAACAAATACCCCCTCTCATGCTTTTCTTACAGTAGAACATTGGCATACTTCCATCAAGAGGTCACTCACACTTGTAAAGACCTTTGTAACTTTGTCAGCAAATAGGATGTGGCAGAAATATTGTCACGTGGTTTTGGGTTCAAGATCCTAAAAAGGCAATATGGCTTCTCTGTTGCCCTCTTCCTCTCTCAGGATGCTTATTCTTGGAACCCAGTTACCACATTCTAAGGAAGCCCAGGCTATTGGTAGAGACCACATATGGGTGCTCTTGCCAACAGGCTCCCCTAGGTACCCATCACCAACAAGCATGGGGTTCAGACCTGAGCCCTCCAGCTTCAGATCTTCCAGCTGAAGCCACAGACGTCATGAAACAGAGACATGGCATCCTACTGTGCTGTCTGAATTTCTGAACCCCAGACCCTGGGAGGGATAATAAGTAATCAATAAGTTTGGGGATTATTTGTTATGCAGCGATCAATAAGTACTGCAAAAGAAGCACCAAGTTGGCCCAGGGGACAAGGAGAAGGTTAACCCAGGCCTCCTCTAGGGAGGAACTCAACCTCCTATTGTTACTATCTACCTCCACCCTCACTATCACCGCCCCCACCGCCATTATTTACTGAGCACTTAACATAAGCCACAGATTTTGCCTTGAGCTCCTACAGTCCTCACAGAGATGAAGTCAGCATGACAGATAAGGAAACCAGGGCTCTGAGGGCTTACAAGGTTTACGCAATGGTAGATCTAGAGTTTGCCATCACAATAGTTGACCCTCATTGAGCACTAACTCCATGCCAGGCACCCTGTGAAGAACTTTAGGTGCAGTCACTACAAGCCCACGTTATGGTTGAAGAAGCTGAATCCAAATAAGGCACGTAGCCTACCCAAGGTAACGCTGCTGGACTGTGCACCAGGATTCTCACTCAGGTCTGGCCACCTCTCCCTATCCAGGAACCATTGTGTGATCAAGGCCCTTTCCTTTAACCAGGCCCAGGAGGTAGAGGCAGGTTGCTCTCTGTCAGCACTGGCCTCAGGTCATTCAAGTGTCTGGGAGGGTCATAGCCCTAGGGCACCAGGAGAGCACCAAGTTGTGCCTGGGGCAAGGGAGGAGCCATAGCTGGATGACCTTGGACTATGGAATCCTGGTGATCCACCCAGCATCCCCAGCATCCTGGTCATCCACCCAGCTCAGTGTCCAAGCTCTTCCAGAAGAGGTAGCGTCCCAGGGGTTTCCGTGTCTCAAGCTAGAAAGCACCTCCTGGCAGATTTACTCCTCCATGAGGTCAGACGGCTGCCGTATTTCACCATCCGGCCAGCCAGGGCCCTCATCCTCTGGAATTATATTTCTATCAAGTCTTCATTTGTCTGGTTTATGCGCCACTGAAGACTTGGGTCCCTGAATCCTGCCAGCCAAGGCTTGCCTGGCGGTAGCCAATCCTCCACTCTCTGCTCACAGCTCACTGCAGGCAGGGTGGCCACCCCTTATTGTCCCTCTCCTCCCTACAGGGAAAGGATGGGGTCCCTTGAGACATCCTTTGATGTAGGGAATTATCTAACCTTCATCTTGCCCAGCCGGTCGTGGTGCCGCACGCCGGTAATCAACTTGCTGCGGAGGATGAGGAAGGAGGATCGCGAGTTCATGGGCTGGGATTTGGCTCAGTGGGTAGAGTGCTGTGCTGCAGTCTCTGAGGTCCTGAGTTCAATTCCCAGCACTGCGAAAATGGGAGAAGGACCTGGCAATCCACTCCCAAGGCAATCCCGATACAGTCAGCCATTGAAAACCCTATGAGGGTCGCTATGAGTTGGATACCGACTCGAGGGCACCTAACAACAACAACAACATCTTGCCCAAGTTGGTAATCAAGGATCTCCCCTTGATTACCAAAGGAGTGACATCTGGTTTCACTCTTTATTTGAATGTCACTCCTAAATTGGTTGCCTCTAGCCCCTCGTGCCCCCACCTGATTGTTCCCTTGAGGCAATTAAGGCAGTTAGTTACCCAAGGGCTATATGAACAAAGCTCACTCTGCATGTGAGGAAGCAGGTGGCAGGGAGAAGGTGGTGAGGTGGCTGGTGGTGATGGGCTGCTGATGATGCTGCTGGCTGCTAGCTTCCTGCTGGGAACCCTCTCTCCACCTGACCATCTACGAAGAAAGAACTCTCCCTCTGGATTTAACCAACAACACAGAAGCATCTCTCCTGGAGTGCTCAAGGACCACAAACAAGCTAAGGACAGTCTCTGGTCCCAGTACCGGAGGCAGAAGAGCCACAGCTGCCCCCGAGGCAGCGGAAAGAACTGCTAACACTTAGGGTGCTAACACTCCTTTGGATTCCTCCCTACCCTTGTCAGGGCAGAGAGGGAGGTTTTTCCTTTCTCCTGCTCACCCCACATAGAGGTGGTGCCCAAACAAAGGACCCCGCAAAACTTGTTTGGGTTTTTCTCTGCCCTTGTCAGGGCAAAGAGAGAAAGAGACAATAAAGAGCTGTTTTCGGTCCCTACAAGGCAAAAGCACCTGAGGCTTTTCCTTTCTCCCCTTCTCCTCTCACGGCATTCCCGAGGCCTGCAGGAGTCTGCACCCCTCACCCAAGGGTCCCGAGTGACTTGTGATTAAGACATCTGTGTGCACGGCAGTGCCTCCCATCAGAACATCCGGGCTGGACTGGGAGGTGTTTGCCCCACACTTTGTATCTGCTCCTTCACCATGCAACCCAGGGGGGATCATCAGTGGGACAAAATTGCAACTGGCCCCAAAGCAGGGCAACCTGCAGCAGATGCCGTCTGGGCTCTGCCAAGGACATGCTGTCTACTCATACACAACCCCTTCTCAGAAGGATTGTCCCTCACTCACGGGAGCTGCCTCGCTCAGGGACAGCTGGGAGGTTAGTTCCCCTCCACCTTGCCCCAGGAGCAGCCTGTGGCCAGTGACTGGCAGGTCTGCCGCTGTAACAGGAAAGCCATCTGGTTACAGGTAGACAAACCTGAGCATGCAATCCCCACTCCCACTCCAGGGCTGCGGAACCAGGCTGAGTCCAGGGTGCCTCCGAGGCCAATCCTCTGCCTAACTGCCCCACCCTCTCCTGTTATTGGGGAACTGTGAGGAGTGCAGGTAGCAGGTCCAGTAATCTGGCAGCAAAACCTCAGTCCTTATATTAGATGTATAAAAGAATTTATACCTGATACAGGAGTTATATGGGAGAAGGATGTGGCAATCAACTCCCAAGACAATCCTGAAAAACAATCAGCCGTTGAAAACCCTATGAGGGTCGCTATGAGTTGGATACTACTCGACAGCACCTAACAACAACAGAAGTTATAGTAGAGGGTATTGTTAGGTGATGTGGAGTCACATCTGGCTCATAGTGATCCTTATAGATTTCTCAATGGCTGTTTTTTGGGGGATTGTTTCAGGAGTGGATTGCCACGTCCCTCTCCCATTTTTGCAGTGCTGGGGATGGAAGCCAGGTCCTCAGAGAGTGTGGAGCAGCACTCTACCAACTGAGCTAAACCCCAGCCCCAGTAGAGAGTATTGTTGTTAGGTGTCGTCGAGTCGGTATCTGACTCATAACAATCCTACATACAACAGGGGAAACACTATTGTCAGTGCTTCTCTGTTATTCATAGGGTTTTGAATGGTGGATGGATTTTTGGGAGTGGGTTGCCAGGTCTGTCTCCCAAGCCTACAGCACCTGGTGTTCCCAGACATTCTCCCATCCAAGTATTAACCAGGCCCGACCCTGCTTAGCTTCCAAGATCTGACAGGATCATAGCCACAGGGCTATGGCTACAGGCAATAGAGAGTATAGACAAGGTTTGTTAAAGATAGTACATCTTTACGGAAAACTGAAGCACATGGAGAAGCTTAGGTAAACTTGGAAAGGGAAATGGAAAAAAACCTGCATTCCCTGGGTGAATTGGCATAAAGATATTTCTGTTCCCCAAGGGAAGCTAAAGAAGCCAGAGAACAGGAGAGTTAAGCGGCCTTTTAGAAGGAAGGGTGCCTTGGATAGGCAGAGAAGGTAGAGGGCCCGGGAGAGGGGAGAGACATGCGTGTGGTTGCTGGAGAGAGAACAGAGGAGCAGAGAGGAGGGGGGAGGAGGGGGGAGAGAGAGCTATGGAAGAAGAGCAGGTGGGTCCATGTTCCCTCTAGCTTTATTCAAACTAGGGCACGCCCAGAGTGACATCAGCCCTGGGCACCCAGCTCTGGGCTTCTAGGGTGACATGGGCTGAGAGGGTCTTTGTTTTATAAATGGCTCAGTGGCTTGGCTAGGATGTGGGGCCCATTAGAAAAATGTCCTTCTGATGTCCTCAGAGATGCATGTGGCTTCTTTCATCATGGCCAAGTGGCAGGAGCCATTTTCAATCTCCCAGTCCTCCTTATTGCCTGCTAATGGCTCAGCCAGCTACCTCACACTGCCTTCCCTCCCCTTCCCGGGGCGCCCTCCCCAATCAACTGCATGTGATGGGCCGCCATCCCAGCACTGCCTCCAGGAGCCCCAGGCTCCTCCCTCCACAGATTGGAACTGGTCTCTTCGCTCAGGACTCCTCACTCACTGTGGGAACACAGGATGGGGAGTGGGTTCTGACTACTTAGACCCTGGGGATACTCTCCCCCAAGCATGCCAGAGACAGCAAGACACAGCAGGCACTGCCTTGCGTCCTATGTCACAGATGTGAAAATACGGCGACGGTGACTTGCCTAAGGTCATGGGAAGAAACCCAGGAATCCTCCCTGATCCATCTGACTCCAAATCCCAGGCTCTCTCTGGCCCTCCAGGGCTGTCCCTACAGGGCTCTTGGGTGTTTAGAGAATGGCAGGGTGAAGGAATGTCTTTCCTTCCAGGGGTGAATGAAGTGCCACCTCACAGGTAGGCTTCCCCGCTCAGGTGTCAGAGCTCACGGGGCTTTCATCCAGACAGACAACACACGCTTTCGTCTGGCCCTATTGTACCCCACACTCAGTTAGATTTAGGGGCTTCTCTTCTTTCTCCCTGGCCATCATGGAAATCCCTGCAGTCCAAAGCCACAAACGCCTGTTTGGGGTCACAGAAGTGCCAGGGAGGCAAAGTCCACGCAAGGAAATGTCCTCTTCCTTCATGAGACCACGCTCACAGCCAGACTCCGGCTGAGGAAGCTCCCTGGAGGGAGGAGCCCCCTCCTAGACCCAGCTGGGCCCCACATCTAGACCTCGCTCTGATGACTGACACCTCCTGTGGGCCTCCAAGCACACCCAGACATTCAGACACCGGAAGATCAACAAGAACTGGAACGGTGGCATGAAAGGCACGCCAGCCCCACCAGAGACTTTGTCCCGCCAGAGTCGGGATCGAGAACGATTTCCAAATGAAGCCCCTTCTCACTCACGACTCATGAGACTCTCGTGGGGCCTGTGAGCCCCTGTAGTCTCCTGGGGACCCCATGCTTTGGCAAATGTGACCTCAGTGATCTCGCTATGGGACTCATCTGCAGCCTCGGCCCACTTCGCCCTCCTGAGAGACAGCACGGGCCACACTCATCCCTGGTCCTAGTGTGGGGCACCCAGCAGGCACTGGGGAGTGCATGGAGGGTGAGGCTGAGCCAATGGGGTGCAGAGGCAAGGAGATGAGGGGGTCAGGAAACAGCCTGACTTCCAAGCAATTTCTAGTACGGCAGAGGAGGCTTGTATGTCTTTTTTTTTTAGGAAGTAAAGTGGGCTTTCTTTCGTGTTTGAATGGAAGGAACGTCCCCTCAGCAGGCTATTGTGGCAAAAAATCAGGCGGTATTGTAAAAACAATTGTGCCAGATTTAAAGCGGGGATTAAATGGAGGCGTTGTTAAGTGTGGCTGTTAATACATCAGGCTTCCTGCGCCAATCCAGGAGGGAAGTTATTCTTCTCTGCTGCCCTTCCTGCGGGCCAAGGAGGAGGGTGCTCATGGAGGCAGCCAGCCAGGGGCTTGTGAACTCCAAAACCCCCAGCCCCCAGGGCACAAAATCATAGGGAGCACAGGACTCCTACTGGCATAGGAACAAAAAAGAGGACATATGGTCTGCTGGAGGATTTTCTTATTCTCATCTGTAAATATATTTATAGGCAAAGGCTCACAAATGCATGCATTTTAAATCGCCTGTAGTTACACATTTAGCAAATCCTCGCTATTTACAATGAGTGCATAAAACTGGGGTTCTCCTGGGAACAGGGCTGATCAGCCTGGATCCCTCCTCCCCTCCTCCCAGCTATGATGGAGGCTGCCACCGTCCCAGCCTGTTCATCAGGGCGTGGGCTCCGTTCTCTGCATCCATCAGCTCCTGTAATCCTCCCGCTGGCCCTTTCAGGTTGATGCAGTCATCCCATTTGACAGGGGCACAGAGAGGGTAGGTGAGCTGCCCAAGGTCACAAAGTGAAGAAGCAGAAGAGACAGGACTTGAACTCAGCTCTGACTCCAAAGACCATATTCCTACCATGACAGTTCCCTGCCCCCTGAGAAGTTGCTCTGAGAGACAAGGCCAGGCTTCTGGTGGCTCAGGAGTCGGGAGGACAGGGGGCTGAGGGAAGAGGTGAAACCAAGAAAATTAGTGGGCAAAAGTTTAAGCAGGGACAGGAGATGGGTGTAGTCTCCCTCCAGGCAGTGAGCAATTATAAAGGAAAAAAGTAATAAGTGTGACAGCGAGAGTCCCAGCAGGCACCACCAAGCCAAACGAGGAAGGCTAACTTCACTAGGTCCATATCACTACCACATTCCATACCTACACGTGTCCCCTCTAAGCAGAGCCACGTCCTTCTTCTCTGCCTGTCCCTATAATGTATAACTTCAGCAGAGTGTTGAAAACACCAAGCAAACCCAAATTGAAAAATATTCTGCAAAATGATTGACAGGCGCCCGTCAAGAGTACCAAGGTCATCAAAGACGATAAAAGACTGGCAAGCAGCAGAGATTGGAGGGCATCAGGCAGACACAGGACTAAATGCAATGTAGTGTCCTGAGCCAAATCCTGAAGCAGAAAAGGAGCACGAATGGGGAAACAGAGGCAGTCCGAGTAAGTTCTGGAGTTTGCTCAGTAATACTGTGATATGATTCCTTTCCTAATTCTGGCAAATGTTCTGTGGTTATGGGGGAGTTGAACGCAAAGGGAAGTGGGTGAGGAGGGTATGGGAGCTCTTTGGACTAAGTGTGTCACTTTCATTAAGTTTCAAATTAGCTCAAAAAATTGGAATGATGTAAGCCGGGCATGATGGCACACACCTGTAATCCCAGCGGCTCAGGAGGCAGAGGCAGGAGGATCGCGTAACTTAGCGATCTAAGTCTGCATAACTTAGTGAGACCCTGTCTCAAAAAAGTAAAAAAAAATGGGCTGGGGGTGCAGCTCAGTGATCCAGCACTTGCAGAGCTTGCAAGCGTGAGGCCCTGGGTTCAACCCCTGGGTTCAACCCTCAGTACGGCAAAAAAAAAAAGAAAAGAAAAAAAAGAAAAAAATTAGAATTGATGTGATAGCCTAAATAATGGTCCCCCAAAGATGTCCACTTCCTAAGCCCTGGAACCTGTGAGTATTGCCTCACATGGGAAAGAAAAGGACTTCACAGCCATGATTAATTAGGACTCTTGAGATGGGGACATTGTCCTAGGTTATCAAGGTGGTCCTAAATGCCATCACCCGTACCCTGACGAGGTGAGGGCAGAGGAAGAGGAGGAGGCAATGTGACCTCGAGGCAGAGACTGGAACAACGCAGCCACCAGCCACGGAAGCCCAGCAGCCCACAGAGGCTGAGACAGGTGAGCCCTGGTCCTCCCCAGAGCTTCAAGCCTTTGATTTCCAGCCTGGGATCCAGTACGGAGGTCCCTGGCCTCCAGGACTGTCAGAGGATAAAGCTGTGTTGTGCTAAACTACAAAGTATGTGGTGATTCCTCACAGTGGAAATGAAGAATTAATACCAGTGGTTAAAAAAAAATAAGAGAGTTGACCCAGATTGCCCCCAAGGTACCGGCCAGCTGGGCCGTTCTTGATATTTCAGTTCTGCATAGAACTGTGTGACCCGGAAGCCCAGGGAGGAGGCCCTGGGCACCTGCCCCAGAGCCCACTGGGAACTGCCAATCGGATGCGGCAGCTTGGGGAGGCCACAGGTCTCTTTCTCAGCTGCCAGGCTCAATAATGGCTCGTGGGCTCCTGCTAACATCTCTTGGATCTCCCCAGCCTGAGGTCAAAGGGCAGAGCGTCCAGACTCCACCCACTCTCCCAAAGAGGGAAGAGCTCAGCTGTCCACCAGCTGAGGCCTCCGCAAGGTCAGCCCGAAAATAACAGCCAGCAAAATTACAGCTGTCTTTGGTGGAGGGCCTATTCAAAGACAGGCTGGTTGCTGGGCACTTCATATGCATTAGCGTACTTAGTTCCCATCAGCACCTCATGGGGGAGCTCAGAGAGGTTATGGGGCTTGCTCAGGGTCACACAGCTATCCAGCAGCTGGGACACTCCCAACCCAGGTGTCTGTGACTCAGAAAGCCCCATCTCCAACAATGTCATGCTGCCCCTCTGCCCCAGCGGTGCCCTCCCCCTGGCAAACTCAGCTACATAAGGAAATCCAAAGTCACCCCTCCCGGGCCCCCTGACTGCAGCTGCCTTTGAGAACACAAG
>VMDO01009826.1:0-30730 GCA_007922755.1 Pedetes capensis
GAAGACTTAGATGGGGAGGGTGGGATGGGGGAAGCATACAAGAGGGTAAGGGGGAACCTATATGAATAATGTACATCAAAATGCATATATGGAAATGTCACAATGAAAAGCATGTCAGAATGAATCACATTAAGGTGTACATTAAAAATTTCCAATAAAAAATTTTAAAAATTTGCCCCTTTTTTCTGATGCAGAGAAAATAGATTCTTCCTCATGTGCTATTTTACTCTCTTCTAAGTAGACAGCAGAGGATGTACTAGTAAGAGTAAAGAAGTTCTGGATTCAATACTACATTTCTTTTAAAAAATAATAAATTTTAATTGACAACAAATGTATATATTTATCATATATGTTGTTCTGAAATATATATACACACAATTTGTAATGGATAAATTGAGCTAATTAACATATGTATTACCTCACATATCATTTTTCATGGTGAGCACACAAAATCTATTCTCAACAATTTTCAAGAACATAATACATTGTTGTTAACTATAATCACCAGGATGTACTATTGGTCTCCTGAAGTAATTCTTCTTGTCTAACTGAAAGTTCGCATCCTTTGACCAGTATCTTCCCAGTCCCTCCTACCCCTGCTCCTGGTAACTACAATCGTGCTCTCTACTTCTCTGACTTCAACCTTTTTTGGTCCCACATGGAAGTGAGGTTCTGGGGGTTCAATCCTATTGTTCTTGCTACAAGAGGCTGCCGCTACCAACCTGACACATCCGCCTCTATCCAAATTAGTTTTGAGATGGAGGTGGTGGGTGAACATGGGTTTAGAAGAAGAAAGTGTTAAGAGAAAATAATGCTCTTTCACCGCTGATTCCTAAACCTGTTTTTTCAACTATCAATTTGACAATGAATACTGATGTCTCCACTATGAGAAGATATTTGACTATTTGATAAAAACAATTTCCAACTGAGTACCATTCCATGGTGATTAAAATGTGTTACATAACATTTTTAGTGTTTTCTATGAAAGTATTTTAAGAATTGTTGTGATTTTCCCACTGCCTAAAATGTCTTTGTAGTATGTCTCAAATATTTTGACCAGCTATCTCCAGGGAGTCTACAGCCATACTACCCTGGCATCTGATCTCATCAGATCTTGGAAGCTTAGCAGGATTGGGCCTGGTTAATCCTTGGACGGGAGACCATTAGGGAAGATTGGTTGCTGTAAGTCTTGGGAGAAGGACCTCATAGCCTCCTGAAACAGTCAGCCATTGAAAACCCTGTGAATAGCAGAGAAGCACTGACAATTGTCCTGGGCATGGCACAGTGTTGGGTAGTGCTTCATTTGTTGTCCATGAGGCCACTATGAGGTGGACAAGACTTAACAGCACATAACAACAATAATCCCCAGAGAACCAAACTCATTTTCAGATTACCCTAATAAGAAGTACATTGTACTATACTTTGGCTTATTAAGGGGCCTTACTACCTTATTTTGACTGAATGAACAACACTAAGATTTGGTGACTCAAAAGCTAGCAGAACATTTTACGAATAATATTGTTCTTTAATGGAATCAAGAGGAGTGCTGAACTGAATGTCAGGGATTTTGCAATTGATGTTGTTTATGTTCAAAGTATTCTTTCCATTGAACCACTTTTCCTTTATTCTACTGTTGCCATATATTTATGAGACAAGTCCGTTAAAGAGGATTTTCTGGTTTTGCCTTTGAGTAATCTGGATATTGAATTTATTGATACGATGTTTTCTCTAGAGATAACTATAGATTGCAATAGCAATACATTTCACAGCCAGTGTTGAAATGTATCAATGGCAAAATAGAATAACAGCAAAATAGAATAAAAGTCATTGAAATGCACACATAGAATATTTGAGTTTCTTGTCTCCCAGTGACTTGAGATTTGACTACATGAGATACACTGGTTCCCCTGATTTTATTCATTTATATAGTGAAGCACTTAAAAACAGACATTTTTGAAAGTCTCCCTTTGATCATAAGATCATTGAAACTCAGAAATTTGTATCTGGAGTCAGGTATATTGGTGCATACTGTAATCCCAGAGACTTAGGGGACTGAGGCAGGAGGACCCAGAATTTGAGGCCAGAAGCAACCTACATAACTGAGCAAGACTCTATCTCAAAATAAAAAAAAAAGAAAAAACGAAAAAGAAACTGAGGTTATGGGTACAAATAAGTGATACAGCACTTACCTAGGATATGCCATGTCCAGGATTTAACACCCCAGTACTTTAGAAAAAAAAAACACATTTAAAAAAAAATGGGAAAAAACCTTGCATTTAGCTTACATGCAAAATATAAACTTCTAAATTACTCATTATCATTGTAGTTAAACTACTAATTGGTAATTGTCTACATGTTACTGAGGACTCAATCCAAACTAGCTTATGAAGGAAAGGAGAGAGATGGAAGTGGTTCATAAAACTGGGAAAGATAGCGTGCTCATCTTTCACCTTTCACTCTCACATCATAGTTTTTTTCTGGGTTTTGATTCTTTTCTCCTACTTCTGATGGTTTCCAGCATGAGAAGAGGAGGCAAGTTTATGAACAAAGCAACTCCACCATTATATCACTCTAGATTATTACACAGAGGTAATGAGATTTCCTCACCCAATGCATGTGTACAAAACTCAGGTAAAGACACAAGCTGGCATGCAAAAGAGTCTCAATGGAAAAGTCACTGTGCTCAAAGAAAAGTGAGGCTTGAGTCAAATTTCCTCTCCCATGGTTAAGAAAATGAGGAGAAAGAGCAGAGATCCCTGAGGATCATCCTATTAAATCTCATGTGCAGAGAAACACACATTCCTCAGAAGGTGATGATGTACTTACCAGAGTAGGAAGGATCCTAAACTGAGAAAAAACAAGCTGTCAATACCTAGGTGTGCATTTAATGTTTACACTCACAACAACATATAGGATGGCTTTCTTTTTAGCTTTAGTATAGACCTTGATTCTTCTTCCTATGTCAGGATGTGAGAAGCCTAGCAGAATTATCACATCATTCAAAGAAGAAAGTGCAGTTTAATTATTTGTAACCACTATGCTTTAATTAAGCAGCAACTCAATAAATATTGGGTGATAATGAAAAAGTTACAGTTGGGATAAGCTAGATTTAACTTCTTTATATCATTTACTTTTACTATTTTTTGTCTCAAGTTTTTGTGGAAGAATGTATTCTTCTTTGAGACTTAAACTGTGTCAGCTTTTATACAGGTTTTTTTGTTGTTGTTCATGAGGCAGTGTATGATCTCTTCTGACAGCTCCAATCCTATAATACTCTTCTCCTAAAGGCTGTACTGAAAGTCTAGATATCTCTATATATCATAGAGGTTCAAGTTTATAACCTTACTCCTTATTAGATTCATTGCAATTCTAAGGATCTTGGGTATTTGTTACATTAGAGTTTTTATTGTTAAAGGCTTTGCAGCTCTTGGCTGGAAGTTTTAAGCCCATGAGGTCACAGAATGCATTTAATATCTGAATGATTATCTTCCTTTCCATTGATCTTTAGGAATGAGAGATCATATAAATCCATCCACTTTCTTATGGTTTATAAATAAAGTGAAATAATTTTACTATTAAGAAGTAAGCTGTACATTAAACAAAAACTAGTGGTTGTTTCTTTGCTTGATAGTTGCCTTCTTTTAAATGGATCAATTTTACTAGTACAGTTTATTATGGTAATAGAGAAAACATATCTTACCATGTATCCAGTATATGTTGCTGTTGTTGTTGTTTTTAGGTGCTGTTGACAGTATATACTATTCTATAATTCTATCATATATGAATATATCATGTAACAATAATTAAAATATATTTTTTTCTTCAGTGGCTTTTTTTCTCTTCACTTCCTATACTTTTACTCTCTCCTGAGTCAACCACAATTAGTCTTTTTCTCCTTCCAATACACAGAAGCCACTCTTGACCTGTCCATCAATTATCTGTCTTGCCAACTCCAAGCATCAACCATCTTCTCTAAACTGACATAGAAGTTGACACATTTGATCTCATCTTCCTTATTGAAACATGTCTTTCTCTTAATAATTAAGAAAAGGTAGGCAAATTTTTTATGCAAAAGCCACATGATAAATAGACATTTTAGGTTTTATGGACTTCACAGTTTTTGTCATAATCACATAATTCAGTTGTAGCAGAACAAGAGCAGTCATAGGAAATAATATAAATCAATGAGCACAGATATCTTCCCATAAAATTTTGTTCACGGACATTAAGATCTGAATTTCATAAAAATTTCATGTGTCACAAAATGTTATTCTTCTTTTGACATTTCTCAACCTTTTAAAAATGTGAAACTTTTTTTCTCAATGACCATACAAAACAGTAGATTGGAATTCCCATGTGGGCTTCAGTTTGCCAAGCCCAAACCATAGGTATTATGCTAGACAATTCTTTTACCTCCTGTGATACTTATTGCTTTTTCTTGGTTGTCTTTGCTACATTTGAACTTTAAATGTTGCATCCCTCTATGCTTAGGTTTTTACCCTCTTCCCTGTGCATACTTCCTCCCTTGGTGATTTTATCCAGCCTCGTGGCTTTGAAAACCATCTGTACTAGTACATTTTCTGCTGCTAAATAACACAATACCACAAACTAAATTATAAAGGAGTTAGGTTTACTTTGGTGCCAAGTTCTGAACCCAGGTTGAGTGGCCAGATCTGGCAATGGCATTCTTGCTGGCTGAGTCCCAAGGCAGAACAGGACATCAATATTGTGACAGACAGAGCATGAGACCCAGCCAAGCTGGTTTTCACAACAGATCCACTTTCAAAATAAACCATTAGCCCATTAATCCTTGAAGTCATATATGCTATGACTGGATTAATCTGTTTATGAGGGCAGAGCTCTAATCACTTCTCAAAGTTCCACCTGGTCCTACCTCTTAATACTTCATAACAGAGATAGTAGTGCATGTATTATATGCAGGACATAAATGCTGAGCATTCTCCTCTCAACCCACAGCCACTCCACCCAGTCTGGTGTAGAGCACCAGCTAAGCCTGCAAGCCTCCCAACCCACAGGAATCTGAGTCCATCTGATGGACTCAGTGCAGGGTCCAGTGACATTTGAGGATGTGGCAGTGTATTTATCCCAAGAGAAATGGAGGCTCCTTAATGTGGCCCAGAGACACCTATACCATGATGTGATGCTGGAGAATGTTGAGCTCAATAGCTCTCTGGATCCTTTCAGCATAATGTGATCAATGAACTAAAGTAATATGAGGTTTATGGAATGTCAGGATGATGGAGATCTTTGTGGACTACATTATGACAGATAGCAGATTTGATGTTGTCCTGAGGCAATAATGTACAGGTTGTCTGTGTGGAGTGTAAGATGAAAATGACCCTCCAGAGTAGGTAAAGACCTGCAGGGCCCCCCGAATCAACATGAGGCTTCAAGTGTGGAGAGTGTGGGGAGGACTTCCCAGCCAGCTAGGGCCTTGTCCAGCAACAGGATGCTCACTGCATGAAAAAGTTCCAGAGGAGCACCCAGGGGACTGTCACTCATTGATCTGACCCTAGGCAACACCCAGAGTTCACACCAGATAGATCCCAGTCAAGTATAGGAACTGTAGGAACTCCTTTTGGAAGAGCCCAGCTCTTCTTAACTACCTGCAAACACACAACAGAGAGAAAATATACAGATGCTTAACAGGTGGAACTGCCTCCAAGAAGAAATTAGCTCTTATTACTCAGAAAAGAATTCACACAGAAGAAGCATCCCATGTGGGTAAGGAACATGGGAAGGCCTTCAGTCTCCAATCAAAACTGAGCACACATCAGAAGGTTCACACCAAAACAAAACCTTACAAATGCATCAGGTATGGGAAGACATTCAACCACAAATCCTCTCTTGTTCAGCACCAGAGGATTCATTCAGGGGAAAGGCACTATGTGTGTAGCCAATCTACAATCCCCAAGGCTGGGGAACTCTTCAGCCTTGCATCTATACTTATTTGGCACCAAAATGTACACACTGGGGAAAAGCCTCATAAGAGCACTGAATGTGGGAAATTCTTTAGACAAAACTCCAACCTTTTTCATAACCAGAGAGCTCACACTGTATCAATGCCCTATGAATACAGAGAACGTGGGAAATCCTAGAGCAGAATCTTTTGTCTCAGTTGGCACCAGAAGGATCACCTGAGAAAAAGGCCATGAAAGTACTCCCAACATGGGAAAGCCACCCTCAAAATATCCACACTTGTTTTGCACCAGAAAAGTTTCAAAATAGTGAAGTCCATATGTAACTGGGTGTGGTAGTGCACAACTGTAATCCTAGTGATTTGGGAGGCTGAGATAAGAGGAGCATGAGCTCAAAGCCAGCAGCCTCCTGCACAACTTTGTGAGACCCTGTCTCAAAATAAAAGAATAAAAAAGGGGATAGGGGTGCAGCTGAGTGATAGAGAACTTGCCTAGCATGTGCAAGGCCCTAGGATCAACCCCTATAGTATTGAAAGAAAGAAAGAAGGGGAAGAAGAAGAAGAAGAGGAAGAAGAAGAAGAATAAGGAGAAGGAGAAGGAGAAGGAGAGAAAAGAAAAGGAAAGAAAAGGATAGAAAAGAAAAAAGAAGAAAAAGAAAGGAAGAAAGACAAACCCAGATCTAGTACGTGGATCACATGTCTGAGGGCCTTCAGCTGCACCTCTAAGCTGTTTAAAACCAATTTCACACTGGAAAAAGTTCATAAGAATGTAGTGCATGTAGGGAAGACTTTGGACATATTTCCAGCCTTGTTTAGCACCTAGAAAGGTCAAATCCCACAAAAAGATTAGGGTAATAAATGAGGAAAACCTTTCCAACACAGTGCCAAACTTGTTCTACTGGAAGTTTTTATGCTATAGAAAAGGAACTAATGAGAAAAGGCCTTCATTTTCAGCTCCAACCTTATTTGCCATCATAAAATTTCTGGTGAATAAAGTCCTTATGAATACCTTCAGTAAGAGCTTTACCAGCTGTTAGGCCCAGAAAATTCTGAGTGAAGAAAGGCATTAGGAGTGTAACGAATGTCGGAATGCTGTGAGCTATGGCTGTTGTTCAACTCACAGTGGAGAGAGGGTTGAGGACAGCCTGTGTGAGGCAGCCAGAAGTGCAACCATGTGGTGTTAGATTTCTCTTGCTGCATAACAAAAGACCATAATTACCAAAACACCCATTTCCTAACTCAGTTCTAGAATCAAGATTCTGGCACAGCATGGCTAAATTCTCAGTTCTCTGCAGATATTATAATGAGCGAGCTAGACTAAGTTCTTATCTGGAGGCTCTGAGGAAAAGCCTAGTTCAAGTTTATTCTTACTGTTGAGAGAGTGCCCATTCCTGCTGTTGGAGGACTGAGGTCTCTGTCAGCTGAGGAATACTGTCGACTCCTACATGCCTCCTACTTTCCTTGACACGTGGGCCCTCCCACCTGAAGCCAGCCACACAGACTCCCTTCTAAGTTTGAAGCTCTGGCTTCCTCCCATATGACAACTGGAGGAAAGTTTTTTTTTTTTCTTTTTCTTTACTGTACTTGGGGCTTGAACCCAGGGCTTGCAAGTGCTCTACCACTGGGCTGCAACCACAGCCCATTTCTTTTACTTTTTTAATTTTGAGTCAGGGTCTTGCTAAATTAGGCAGATTATCTGTGGCCTCAAACTCACAATCCATCACCCTTTGCCTCCCAATTACAGATGTTTGCCCAAATGCAGCTTTGTAGTATATGTGTGTTACTAGGGACTGAACTCAGGGCCTTGCGTATGCTAGGCAAGCACTCTACCACTGAGCTACATCCCCACTCCTTTTTAATTTTTGTTTTGAAACAGGATTTCACTAAGTTGCTCAGCCTGGCCTCAAACTTTCAATCCTCCCACCTCACCCTCCCAGGTAGCTGGGATTAAAAGTGTTCACCACCACACCTGGCTTTTGAAACTCTAATGTAAAGGTTTCAGTGATTACATCATGTGTACCTGGATAATCTTACTTTTTTACGGTCAGCTGTGCCATACAACATAACCTAATCATAGGAGTGCCCATAGCCATAGCACTGTGGCATCCGATCCCATCAGATCTCGGAAGCTAATCAGGGTCAGGTCTGGTTAGTACTTGGATGGGAGACTATCTGGGAACACCAGATACTGTAGGCTTAGGAGAAGGACCAAGAAACCCACTCCAAAAATCAATCCACCATTGAAAGCCCTATGAACAGCAGAGAAGCAGTAACAATACTGTTTCACCTGTTGTAAGTAGGTTCGCTATGAGTAGGATACTGACTCGACAGCACCTAACAACAACAACAATCATAGGAGTAAAATCCATCATAGCCACAGTCTCAAGGATTAGGATGGAAGGATGGGAGCCATCTTAGAATTCCAAAAGTTATGTTCTTTCTGAGCTGTTCCTGGAGCCATGGCACTATCAGGTCACTGCCACTGCCTTTGGTAGAAGCTGTATAATTTCTAATGGCTGCCACAGTAAGCACAGTAAGCATTCGTTGTGCTCAGGGGCAGAAGAGCTTGGGGCTTCTGCTCTCATTTCCTAGAGGAAATCATGAGGGGTCCTCATTGTCTCCCCCTGGCCAAAAGACCTGAGCTGAGGTCTTCTCAGGATTTCTGATCAATCTCCTTCCTTCAAAGACACTGTTGACTGCTCACGATACCTGCTAGAGAGCTATTAAGTCTTCAACTCTTTCATCCCAGGAACTTCTCCTGCATTATGTGTCAAATAGTTTAAGCCAACTTTTATCTGATGAGTCATAAACCCAGATGGAGCTGGGTGTGGTGGCACACACCCAACATCCCAGTGAGTCAGGAAGCAAGGCTGAAGGATTGCAAGTTCAAGGCCAGAGGTAGTCTACATAACTTAGCAAGACCCTGTCTCAAAATAAAAAGTGAAAAATAGGCTGAGCATTCAGCTCAGTGGTAGAGCACTTAAAAAGTATGTATGAGGCCCTGGGTTCAACCCCCAAGTACCACCAAAAAAAGAAAAAGAAAAAGAAAAAAGGAACTGGACTAGAAGCCCTGGGACTGCCAGTCATCTTCAGGACCTGGCCTTTCTTGTCCCCAGGGCTCATCTTCAACCAGAACTGCCTAAGAGTCCAGAGGTGGCAGACAAGGTCATTGTAGCTTTATGTAAAAGATCTAGAAACAATCCAAATCTCTATCAAGGAGGATGGATAGACATCATGGTACAGCTATATATCCCATACAATAGATTCCTAGTGAGCTTTAAAGTATTTATGCAGGAAATCATGGAGGTATATTTGAAAAGCATTGAATGGAGGAAGCCAGGAGCAAAAGATGAAATGCTTTAAGATTGTAATTGTTTGCATTCTGGTAAAGGGAATACCAGGCTGGAATTTAGCTCAGTTGGTAGAGCGCTGCGCTGCAGTCTCTGAGGTCCCGAGTTCAATTCCCAGCACTGCAAAATGGGAGAAGGACCTGGCAATCCACTCCCAAGGCAATCCCGAAGCAGTCAGCCATTGAAAACCCTATGAGGGTTGCTATGAGTCAGATACCAACTTAACGGCACCTAACAACAACAACAAGGGGAATACCACAGTAACAGTGTATAGCTCAAAGTAATCCAAACTCACTGAATTATTATATATTGTCAAATCCAATATGCACCTTTTCAGCAGCTTTGGAGGTCTACAAAATGAAATGCTCTCTCATGCATCCAATCTGTACATGATTCCTAGCCATGTCTGCTTTTGTAGCCCTCAAATACTATTGAAACGGGAGAAGGACATGGCAACCCACTCCCAAAGCAATCATGAAGTAATTAGCTATTGAAAACCCTGTGAGGAGGAGACTGGCTGGGATGGTGGACACAAAAAACCTACCTTGAGACTCATAGAAACAGGAGAGCTTAAACAATGGCTTAGAACCCATACTGATCAGTCAGATGGAGTAATAAATTAGATAAAAAGAAGCAGGTGTAAATATATGCACACACACACAAAAAAAAAGGTTAGGTAAATACCACCAATTGCAGAAAAATTTTGTAAAAGGAGAAGGAATCAGCATGGCAGGTCAGTGAGAGTGTGCTGGCAGACACATGGCAATTTGTTCCATCAGGAAGAGAAAATTATCAGCTACACAGAACTGGGCCACCAGGAAACCCACCAGCAATTCCTCTGACATGATATGGACTTCACAGATAGTGGAGAGAAATCAGGGGTCAACAAGATTGGAATCCAAAGTGGAGAAGAACTAGAGAAACCATCATGGATGACCACTCAACACCTGGATTGGAAGGCATGGGCATACAGCCCAGGGAAAATTTCACCAGACCCACCAAGGAGCACAGCCTTAGCAACCCACCAACATCCTCCTGATAAGACACAAGCAGCACTTCCCATGGAGAGCAACTGGTGAGTCCCTAACACCAGGAATGGCTGGCACTGGCAGCAGGCCCACCTTCCCCCTGTCGTGGAGGACCTGGCTGGCAAGTATTGACTTTATGCATATCAATAAACACCTCTCAGTAATTACTCTTAATGTAAATGGTCTTAACTTACCAATTAAGAGACATGGATTGGCCAACTAGATGAAGAAACATAAATCCTCTATACATACCATTCAAGAGACTCAACTAACACACAAAGACTGTAAAAAAAAAAATGAGAATTAAGGATTAGAAAACAATATACCAAGCATGGGAAGAACAAAAAAGGAGGAATCATGATACTAATTTCAGATAGATTAGACTTCAATCCAAAATTATGTAGAAGAGACGAAGAATACTACATATTACCAAAAGGAATAATCAACCAGGAACCAATAACATTAGTTAATATATACTGTCCAAATAAAGGGGCACCTGGCTTCATAAAACAAACTTTATAAGAAATAAGGGAACACACTGCACCAGACAAAATAATTATGGGAGACTTCAGTACCCCAATTTTGTCAAGAGAGAGCTCATCAAAACAAAAAATCAACAGAGAAGCGATGAGCTTAATTTGCACCTCAGACCAACAGGAAATTACAGATATCTACAGAATATTCACGGGCTGGGATTTAGCTCAGTTGGTAGAGCGCTGTGCTGCAGTCTCTGAGGTCCTGAGTTCAATTCCCAGCACTGCAAAAATGGGAGAAGGACCTGGCAACCCACTCCCAAGGCAATCCCAAAACAGTCAGCCATTGAAAACCCTATGATGGTCACTATGAGTCAGATACCGACTCGATGGCACCTAACAACAACAACAACAGAATGTTCCATCCATCTGGTGAGGAATTCACATTCTCCTCAGCACCACATAGAACTGTCTTTAAGATCGACCACATTTTAGTTCACAAAAATAGCTTCAACAAATGCAAAAAAAAAAAAATAGAACTCTTCCTCTGTACCTTATCAGTTCACACTGGAATAAAATTGGAATTAAAAAACAAGAAAACTTCAGAAATTTTATAAATTCATAGAGACTAGATAATACACTGCTGAATGATCAATGGGTTATCAAAGAAATCAAAGCAGAAATTGAAAAATTCCTGCAATCAAATGAGGATGGGAACACAACCTACCAACATTTATGGGATACAGCAAAGGCAGTTCTAAGAGGGAGGTGCTTAGTCATAAGTGCCATCACTAAGTTAGAAAAGGCCCAAGTAAATAACTTAGACACATCTCAAGGCAATAGAAAGCCAACAACAAACCAATCCCAAAAGGAGCACTCAGAGAAAAATTATCAAAATCAAGGCAGAGATATCCCAATTAGAATCTAAAAAGCCAATTACAAGAATTAATGAGACTCACAGCTAGTTCTTTGAAAAGATTTATAAGATAAATGCACCCCTAGCCAATCTTACCAAAAGAAAAAAAAAAAAGAAAAGGCCAATATTGTAAAAATTAGAGATGAGAGAAGAATCATAACCACTAATTCTAAGGAAATCCAGAAAATCTTCAGGGAATACTTTGAGGAATTGTATTCCCCAAAACAAATAAATACAGAAGAAATGGATAAATTTATTAACATATATGATTTACCAAAATTAAGCCTGGAGGATATAAGAAACCTAAAGACCTAAATAGATCCATGACATATGCTGAAATAGAAAAGGTAATAAAAAACCTCCCAACAAAGAAGAACCCAAGACCTGATGGGTTCACAGCAGAATTCTACCAAACCTTCAAAGAAGAATTAAGACCAGGTCTCTTCAAATTATTTCAAAAAGCAGAAAAGGAGGGAGCAATCCCAAGCTCATTCTACAAAACTACCATCATTTTTGTACCTAAATCAGGCAAGGATACATCTAAGAAAAAACTGTAGACCAATTCCCTAATGAACATAGATGCAAAAATTCTCAACAATATCCTGGCAAACAGAATTCAGCAACAAATTTAAAAAATCATTCATCATGATCATGTGGGATTTATTCCACAGATGCAAGGCTGGTTCAACGTATGAAAATTGATCTGTGTAATTCAACATATCCAGAGACTAGCAAACAGAAACCACCTGATCATCTCAATCGATGCTGAAAAAGCCTTTGACAAAGTGCAAAACACTTGCATGATAAAAACTCTGGAGAGGACAAGCATAGCAAGAGAATACCTTAACATCATAAAGGCCACTTATGACATACCTACAGCCAACATCATTTTAATGGAGAAAATTTGAAACCATTTCCTCTAATAACAGGAACAAGGATTCCCACTCTCTCCTATCTTATTTAACATTGTGACTGAATTCCTAGCCAGAACAATCAGACTAGAGAAAGAAATCAAAGGGATACAGATAAGCAAAGAAGAGGTCATGTTATCCTTACTTGTACATGACATGATACTTTACCTAAAGGACCCCAAAAACTCCTCTAGAAAAAGTTTAGACCTAATTAACAACTTCAGCAAAGTGGCAGGATGCAAAATTAACGCTCAAAAATCAGGAGTCTTCCTTTACACTAACTGTGATAAGGAAGAGGAGGAAATTGGTCTACAGTCTCCTTCATGATGGCCCACCAAAAAATTAAATACTTAGGAATCAATCTAATAAAAGATCCTTCAATCTCTACAAGGAAAAATTCAAAACATTAAATAATGAAATTGCAGAGGACACTAGAAGGTGGCAGGACCTCCCCTCATCATGGATTGGGAGAATCAATATTGTAAAAATAGCTGTACTACCAACAACAATCTATACATTTAATCCATTAAAATTCCAATGATAGACTTTATGAAAATAGAAAAAATAATCCAAAAATTCATATGTAAAAACAAAAGACCACATATACCCAAAGCACACTTAAGCTGCAAAACCAGTGCAGGCAAGATCACAATTCCTGACTTTAAGCTACACTTCAGGACTGTAGTAGCAAAAAATCTTGACACTGGCACAAAAATAGGTCTGAAGACCACTGGAACAGAACTGAGGACCCAGAGATATGCCAACACATCTATAGTCACCTGATCTTTGACAAAGGGGTGAAGCAGGCAAATTGGAGAAAGGATAGCTTCTTCAACAAATGGTGCTGGGAAACTTGGATTTCCACCTGCAAAAAAATGAAAACAGACACCTCTCAATGTGCATAAGAGTTAACTCAAAATTGATAAAAGACATCAACATAAAACCAGAAACATTAAAAATACTAGAAGAAAAGATAGCCAATATACTCCAACATATAGGCATAGGAAAGCACTTTCTACATAAGATTCCAATTGCTCAAGAAACAGCAACAAGAATAAATAAATGGGATTACATGAAACAACAAAGCTTCTGTACAGCAAAAGAAAGTATCAACAGAGTTAAGGAAGACCCCTCTAAATGAGCAAAAATATTCACATCCTATACATCTGACAGAGGACTAATTTCTAGAATTTACAAATAACTCAAGAAAGCAATTCCCAAGAAAACAAATAATCCAATACACAAATAGGCAAAGGAACTGAATAGACAGTTCTCAAATGAAGTTTATAAGGCCTTGAAACACATGAAAAAATGCTCAATATCCCTAGCTACTTGGAAAATGCAAATCAAAACAACTCTGAGATTCTATCTTACTCCAGTAAGAATCGCTAAGATCAACAAAACAAATAATAACAAATGCTGTCAAGGGTATGGAAAAAAGGGAACCTTCTTACACTGTTGGTTGGGCTATAAATTGGTTCAACCACTTTGGAAATCAATAAGGAGATAGCACTACTGGTAATATACCCAAAGGGAGGTGAGTCATCATACCACAGAGACACCTGCATCTCCATATTCAATGCAGCACTTTTCACAATATCAAGGAATTAACCAAAGTGTCCATCAACAGAAGAATTAATAAAAAAATTATGGTACATATACACAATGGAATACTACTCAGTGATTAAAAAAAAATGTCATTTGTAGCAAAATGGATGGAATTGGACAACATCATCTTAAGTGAATGAACACAAGCCCAAAAAGAGAAATACCATATATTCTCACTCACATGTTGGTGCTGAATCATACTTAAAGGAAGGAAAAACTCCTATATATAAATTGAAATATAAAAATGCACAATTAAACATAGCATAGAAGGGACAATTTAAGGAATGGAAAGAAGGAGGGAGGGATCTAGCAGTAGGAAGCCAACATTGGAGAAGATGGGACAGGGAGGAGGATCAATGAGGAGGGATAAATGGGGAGAGGTTAATCTCTACATGAACATCATAACTTCATGGGTATGTTGGAAAAATAGGGGAAGATATCCTAAATAAGTATCAGAGAGTTTAACTACAAAGTAGCCATTAGTCCCCATAAATGTTGTAGATTGATGAAAGTGTTTGTAGAAGTGATATAAAAGATGCTTAATAGATAAAGCCATTGCTCTATTACTCTGCACCCCATTATCATTTACTAATGAAGGGGGAAAAAACCCTATGAGGCTCACTATGAGTCAGACAAGACTCAAGGGCACCTAACAACAACAACAATACAGTTGAAAGGGTGTGGATTGGCTTGGAGACTATATGGTAAACACTTAAAAGTGGTAAACTTTGTTGTCTATATGCTATACTTCACTAAAGCTATTTTTAAAAATAAAAAAATTAACATGAGTTTCAGAAAGGACACAACATACTCAAACTACAGCAATTTCTTTATGTCCGTGACTCCCAAAATTACACCATTAGCCTGATATTCTCTCTTTAAATCAAGACATATTTCAGCTATCTATTTAACATCTTTACTTGGAAATCCAATACTCATATGACAGTTAACCTATCCAAACCAATAATTTTTTTATTCTCTCCCTTTAACTGGTATTCTCCCAATTTTTCTCATCTTGATAAGTGGTCCTGACATTCACTCAGTTGCTCAAGTCAATATCCAGACCACAAACGGGTACTGTCATTTTTGCCATTTGCCATTTACCATTTTACCTATTCCAACTTGGTTCAAGCTTTTTATATCTCTTATCTTGATTACATTGTTAGCTTCATCACTCATTTTCCCATATTTGTTCTTATCCTCCTGCATTATGTTCCCCTTTGTGCTACCAGACTGATAATTTCAAAAAGAAAATAGAACTACATCAGTCTCCACTCAAAATTCTCTAACAATTTCCATTATAATCAAAATAAATCCCAAAATCAATACCATCATCTACCAGAGGTTCCTTGAGCTGACTCCTACCACACAAACACTTACACTTTTCCCTCCATCCCCCCTCTCTCTCTCCGCTCTCCCTCCTTCTCTCTCTCTCTCTCTCTCTCTCTCTCTCTCTCTCTCTCTATATATATATATATATATATATATATATATATATATGCTCTATTCAAGCCACACTGGCTCAAAATTTTTTCTCCCAGCACTTTGTTTAACTGCTTCATGCTCCAGCACTTGCTGAAATAGATATTGCTGCCTCAAAAAGACCTCCTATGACATGCTACCAAAGAATGTCGCCTTCCCTTTTATGTGCTTCTTATCTCGCTTGCTTTTTCTTCATCAAACTTACACTTTCCAAAATGATACTAAGTGCTAGGGTGATTGCTTTTTGATATGTCCCGCTAGATGTCAGCTTTGTGAAGAAAAGTTATCTGCGTCTATGTCTAAAATAGATCCTATTCATAGATAAATGAAGAAAAGGAACTAATTTCGAGTGCATTTGGGCTCTTCTTCATACAAAAGAACTAACCAATTAATTTGCTAACTAATAATCAAGGGAATATCCAATATAGTGTTTTGTAATAGTAAATTTTAATAAAATTTTATTAAATCTCTTTTTGATATATTTATTTATTTTTATTTCTTATTTATTTATTTTATTTTATTTTACTTTATTTTTGAGGTACTGGGGGTTGAACCCAGGGCCTCATGCTTGCATAGTGCTGGACCATTGAGCTGCACCCTTAGCCCTTTTTTTTTTTTTTTTTTTTTTTTTTTTTTTTTTTTTTTTTTTTTTTTTTTTTTTTTTTTTTTTTTTTTTTTTTTTTTTTTTTTTTTTTTTTTTTTTTTTTTTTTTTTTTTTTTACTTTTTCAGACAAGATCTCACTAAGTTACGCAGACTGCCTCTGATCTCGAACTTGTGATCGTCCTGACTCTGCCTCCCAAGCCACTGGAATTACAGGCATTCACCACCACACCTGGCTTCTTTTTGATATATATTAAGGAAATTCCCAATATACATTTTGAACTTTATAATGCACAAGGTGATATGTTGATCAACCAAGAACTTGATTACTTTGTTTGTTACTAATATACTTTACTTTTTATAATTATTTATGTCATCTACAACACTACAGCACTGCACAAACATACATACACACACACACACACACACACACACACACACACACACACACACATTTTCCCAGGCTGCAAAAGTGTTTAATTGAGCACAGTATTTAAGAAAAACATTCACTGAGATATACAATGAACCTGTGAGGTTTAGTTCCAATAGGAATTGTTCATATTTTGTTGAATAGCTATTACAGAACAGATTTATGATTGAATATGTATGATCACAAAATAACTTGATATAGTGAAGGTGTATTGATATATATGATAGCAGAATGATGAAGCATTGTCAGTTCTATTATCTTAAATACAGTTAAATGCATTTATCTTAAACATTGCTATTGTTGTTGGGTGCCATAGCATTGGGTCCAATTCATAGTGACCTAAATGGGGTTTTCAATGGTTGATTGTTTTGGGATTGCTTCAGGAGTGGATTGTTATGTCATTTTCCCATTTTTGTGGTGCTGGGGATCAAACCTATGTCCCCAGAGTGGTGGAGAGTAGCACTCTACCAACTGAGCTAAACTTCTTTGATGATGTCTTTTTATAAAAAACTGGAAAGTCTATTTAGTTCATGGTTCTAAAGGTTGGAAAGTCCAGGAGAATGGTGCCAGCATGTTCTTGGCATCTGGAAGGCCCTTCTTCCTGGATCTATTGATCTCTTTTCTTTTATATGCAGTTTCATCTTACCTAATTACTTGTCTTTTCAAGTCTTTATTTTGTATGCATTTTACAATGAAAAGGAAAAACATAATGTTGAAAAATTACAAAGGACTAAAACAACAACTGTTGGGGTTTTAGCTCTAGCCCGGCTAAAGTTAGGGCCAAACCCTCAACATAATAACGTGGCCGATGTCGGGAAAGAAGGACCTCGGGAGACCTTCAGGTGGTTGGAGAAGGACAGGGAAGGTTTATTGGGGTGCTCCCCTGAAGGGGGGCAAGGAGCAAGCAGCCCCTACAGAGCAAGACTCTATCCCTTTAAGTGCTGGCTCTAGGCCTGCAGCATGGAATGCTGCAGGCTAAGTGCTGGTACAGCTCAGCTTTAAAGGTGCAGCCACAGCTGCAGATGTTCAGTTGAGGTCTGATGGTCTTGACTCTCGCGGCTCGCCTTCTTTACCTCCCTCCTTCCCAAGGATGGGAGGAGTTGGGAGGCTCTTCGTGGCTTGCTAGATGCTTTGGCTCTTCAGGGCCCCTGGGCTTGACCTCGCCGACTTGCTAGATGGTCTTGCTGGAGTAGGGAGTGCTGGTCTAGGTGATGAGGATCAGGAGGCGGTCAGAGAGGTCAGGATCGGTGGTGCTACAGGGATCAATAGGGTGAAGATGGGGTCCAGGAGCCCTGCTTTTATAGGGACCTGGAGGGGTCACATGGTGGGGTTCAGCCAATCAGGGCACACAGCTGGCAGGTATAGTGGGCAAACGGACATAACTGCCAAATAGAGACAGTTACTACCTGCAAGGTGGTGAGGGGAGCCAATCAAAATTAAGGTGGTTAAAGCTGGTCAAGCTGGCCGGGGGCCATCTTTGCTCACTCCATGGGAGGGGCTGTTTTGGGTGAGTGAGATGAGCCTCAGGGTTAACTGGGGGTCAGCCCCTCAGGCTGTTATGAGGGACCCTAGCTGGGAAAGATAATTTAAAAAATCCCCAACAAACAACATAATAATGAATAATCACATTAGCTTAAAAAGCAGATATTATCAATATTACTTTTACAATACAAGGTTATTCAAGTATTTTACTGTTTTTCTTTTAAAGTGTTATATTGGGATGAAATATAAAGTGGAATTTTCTCAATAAATCCAAATGACAATTTTCCCTCTTCGTTAAATAAATTACATTATTAAGTTTTTTTTTAAAAATTATGCTTTCAGCCTGGTGTCGTGGTGCATACCTGTAATCCCAGCTACTCAAGAGGCGAAGACAGGAAGATTGCAATTTTGAGTCCTGCTTGGGTTATGCAGCTTGTTTAAAGATAGCATGGGCTGGGATGAACCTTTTTCAATCCCTAGCAATGTAAAAAAAAAAAAAAATGCACAAATTGTTATCTTCTGCTGTCTCTGCTCTCAATAGACAAAAGAATGTGAATTTGGGGCTAAGAGTAAATACAGAGCATCCTTGGGGTAGTGAACGGTGATCAGTCCCTATTTCAGAAGGTCTAGACAGTTTATCCTGCCCTGGTAATGCGTCCTCCCTAACTAGATGCTAGTTTTTAGCTCCTCTCCCCATGCCATGGGAAATCACTCTGCACCTTAATTCATCCCTTTATCAGTAAGTTATCAAAGTGGGGGAAAATAAAATCCATTCTGTTTGCAGCATTTATCTAGTTATCTTCATTTTTCCCCTGTAGGACTTGGAAAACAAGGTAAACTGACACAAATAAGATACTCCTGATGCTTGCTGTGCCATCAGTAATAAACTCACTTGTCTCTAACCCAGGAGCCTCATGTAGCTTCACTAAAAATAATTAAAATGAAGGATAGGTAATGAAAAAAGCTGGAAAGATTGGGTACTTTGCAAGAAGAATGGTGGATAGTTCTTAGAATTGAAGAGTTGAGCAGCCAAACCTCAGGAAAGATCAATTAAGGGATCTCAAGAGCAGGTACCCTTGAATAGTCTTTTTCTGATTCTGATATGGAATTAATCAGCATGTTCATTTAATCATTTTATATCCTGTATATTTTAAAAATCAAATCCCTGAAAGAAACCATGTAATTATCTCAGGCTACGTGCTTCATACCCCTCTAGTAAGAGGAAGCAGAACCAGAAAAGTGATGATCACACTATTTTTTTTCCTTAAAGGAACTTTCAAGACCATTATAGATTTTATATGTGGGAAATAAGCAAACAAATAAATAATTACCACATATAGACCCTTATAAAACATACCACTATTTCACTATGTTATGACTTTATTTTATTTTTATTCTGCTTAAGAGCATGGTATCTGGCCAGCCTCACTACTTATCTGTTCCCAGTGGTAAGGGAATGGGACCCCTGCCAAAAGAGTTGTACATGCAGAAAATTCCCTGGCACCTGCTGTGAGGCAAGACCAGTTGACTACAGGAACATTGACGGTGATCTTGCTCAGCTTTTTCTCTATGTGAGTAAATTATTGATCTGTCCAGTGCTTGTATCATTCATGTTTTTCTTGGTGACATTAACACCTGAAAACTGGGTGGTGGGTTTACATCCTGGCCCTGATTCTTGACGTAATACATTTTGTGATGTTATTTGCTGTTCTCCATGTAGTGACACTCCTGCCTTGGGGATGATGATATGAGAAACCTGCTGGACAATACTTGTATAGAACTAGTTCTTCCTACTACTATGGTACTCTTACTTACCTGTGGAATATAACATATTAATATTATCTGAATTCTTTGATTAAACATCTATAGTGACTTTTTTGGATAGGCTGTGTCTTATTTATTATTGCATCACCAACACCTACTCTGGTTTCTGACACTGAAGAAGAGTTAAGTGAAGCATCATTAATTAAATGAATTAATACATGGATAAGTAGATAAATGAATTAGAGGTTACAGAAAAGAAAAAGACCAAGACATTTGTTCTTGAAAGGTGATTCCACAGTTTTCCATTTTGGTTTTTGTCTTCAGATATATTCTCTTTTTAAGATCCATCTCTGTACCACCCTCTAGAACACTGATATTTTCTTATTTTTTATCATTTAATTATATTTTTAATATTCATCTTTTCCTTACTCAGATTCCCATTTTAAATAATTTCTTCCACACTTTTAATGTCAATGTGTTTGCCATGTTGTTCACACAGTACTATCACATGTGGATCACTTTAGGAGTTTATAGTGCTCACTATGTTTGAAACCCTTACGGCTCACCTACCTAGGTAGTAGCTATGCTGAAGCTTTCATCAAATCTATCATAGTACTAAAGATTTTCCTTTGACATTGTCCAAAACACTTCACTGTAGCATAAAAGAAGTAATATCTCTTCCCAAATTGAAGAGGTTCAGGCATAATTGGAGTTATCTCTTTCATTATGTAAATCATAGCAAATGTGTAATTTTCCCCCATGGGATCTTAAGAAGCACAACAGGGAAGTATTTAAGCTTAGGAGGCATAAGAACATATTAATGTCCATAGAAAAACTTATACTCTCTTAATACCGTTAGAAAATTCTGCCCCAAAGTTTTGTTTCAAATCACTTTGCTAGTGCTAAATAATGTGCTGTTTCTTGCTTTAGTTGCCTTCTCTGTTAAACAAAAACAAAAACAAAATTACATGCTCCAATGTCACCTCTCTTTCAGAACTCATAAAAAAGAAAATATTTTCTTTGTTTGTTTTTCTTTAAAATAATTCAAACACTGTCCCTCCCTTGCTAATTGAGCTCATTCACCTGCAACAAATGCAAGCTGTGCTACAGTTAGGAAAGTACAAGTTTGTCACAAGGTCACTCACAAAATGCTTTTTGCCAGGGCAAAATTGCTGATGTTTTGAAATACTTAGTTGTTAAATTCCAGTAGGTGAGCATAAACAAATAGCTCCATTTACTCAAGAAATGGGAAAAGTTGAGAAGGGAGTGGCAATATGACAATACTATTTCCATTCTCTCACTAAGTCAACCAGATTCTGTACAGCATTGCAAATTCATCACACATGAAACATCATTTATTTCCCATAAAAATATTTTCTTAAAGCTTCTTGCATATTTTTAACTTAGTTTTCAATGTTGCTCCTTAACTTAGGTTCAGAGAAAAGAAGTAAAGGAAAAAAAATCAAATGAAAATATAATGTCATCATTGATATTGATTATTAGGGGGAACTCTTTCATAAAGTCACACTCAAATACCTTTTTCATAGATGGCTCAACTTTGAGTGAACTCCTAAAGCATTTAAAATTTATGGCACATAGTGATTCATTATATAGAATTATATGTTGAACACATATTGTAATTCTTAATACATAAGACCCCCAATTTGTCTATCAGTTTGCTATGCTGTGGGAGCTTGAATGTTGTTAACAATAATAACAACAGGATACTGAAATCTATGCCACAAGTATTACAGATACTATGAGGGTCACCCATGGTGAACAGATTTCAGCTGAGCTTCCAGACTAAGACAGAGAAGGACCTGGTAGCCCACACCCAAACAGACAAACAAACAAAAAAGAAGACTCCCAACCAGATGGATTGACATAGCAGCCGAAACAATGAGCTTAAACATAAAAGAAATCATATGCATGGTACAGTGCCAGGTAGTGTTTTGTTCTGTTCCATACAGGGTTGCTATGAGTCGGACTGACTCGACATCATCTAACAACAATACATCAGAAGAGTAGGAAGAGCTTTATTACTTCAATAAATGAAGAAATGGATGGATAAATGAATGAATGATAATGAATTATTTTCTCCTTAACTAGTCAATAAGCTGTGATTACTTTCCAAGGATGAAATTTTCCTTATATTCCTATATAAATTTGCAAACACACTTCCCTCCAACCAATGGATGGAACACAATTCCAAGCAAAGCTACTTTTGTAGATGGTATGATTGGATATGCAGAGAAATGATGTTGTCCTACACAGCTATTCTTATTTTCCTCCCCTACTCTCTTCTATTTCCATTGTTCCCTGACCCAAACCTGGCAATACCGGGCTTCCTCAAGTTCCAGGAACTCATTCTCAGAAGATATAATGATAATTATGGTTTGGGGAAAATGACCAGAGATTAGAGTAACAAGAAATCTTCTCAGGCTGAAGTAGTCTTATAATTAACAATTGAGGTAGGCAGCACATTTATTTAAATCCCTGTTCTTGAAGATATTACTTACTAGACTGCCTTAAGACCAACTAATGTTTTGCTCTTTTACTTTTCAGTGGGAATTTGTCCTCCAGGTGGTCTCAAAACAGAATATGAGCTATGTTGGAGACTCTTTATAAATACTTGTTTTTTAGTGTTATAACAAGTCTAACAAAAATCAGAAAATAATTCAAGGCTTCATTCAAGGCAAAATTAAGAGATTTAAGACTATAACACACAGACCAACACCTATATATTTCCAAGAGTGGGGTGGTCTAGGAAAAGGAAGAATTTCTAGGAAAAATCTTGACAGTGTTCCTGTATTTCAGTTGAGAGAAGTAAACTACCTATTGGGAGATGCATGTTCATTGTTTACCACATCATAGGAAAACTTTAGTACAGCAAATGCAATCAAGAAGCTCCTAATAAATGCCATTTTGAGAAACAAGTTGGGCCCTGTTATGGACATCAATGACTTAATATTTCCACATGGCTCAAGACAGAGGAAATTGTTTATCTTAGAGATTAAGAAAGCAAGACTTTTAAAGGCTTTAAAAAAACTGATATTTTATATTTATGTAAGATTTGATGAGGAGACCTGAATTTGTTTGTAATGGAGATAATGAGTATTTATTGGATTTATTATTGCTTTAAACACAACTATTTCTTATCTTGAATGTATAAGGAAATAAAAGAGTCAAGGTAGGAAAGAACAGACTGTTTTCCAAGAAGAGAAAAACTGGAGAAGCACAGAAATCACAAAAGAAGTGATAGGATGGTCTCAGAGTGCAGAAAATGCTAGGGCTGTCTAATGAGAGGGAGTAGGCAGGGCATGTCTCCAGCCATAGCTTTCTGGTGGGAGAGAGGAACTGGAGGGCTCACCAAAACCTAAGCCAGAAGACCCTTCTAAACAGACTGCCAGTCCCAGAGGATAAGCCCACAGACCTTGAAACCCTTTGATTCATTTCAAGGATGTGATAAGACAGTAGCTCTTCCTGACTGGGGAGTCAGCATACAAAAAGAGATCCATTTTGCCACACTCCATATCTCAGAGGGCTGTGACCAGGCACTATATGGAGTGAGAACCTATTATATGAGACTAGGGTAATCTGGGTCTTGAAAACAAGGAACAAGTATGGGTCAGGGAGCCTGAGGTGTAACCTGCCACAACTCCACACAGCTGCAGTTACAGAGAGGAGGAAGGTACAGGCTGACATGCTGAGAAGTTCAGGCAGCAAGAGACTTGGGCAAGATGTTTGGTAGCCTCACCCACTATGAAGAGGGGAGGACCCCATTCCTTGAGGAGAACTACAGAAACTGGCTACCCTGAGCTGAGGAAAGATAAGAGAATCCAATTTCAATGACCACCTAACAGATTCCAATATCAGAGGACACAGAAAGAAGTTGCTCCAGTACTGTGTGTGTGTGTGTGTGTGTGTGTGTGTGTGTGTGTGTGCGTGCATGCATGTGCATGTACACATGCATATGTCTGGCCTGGGACTCAAAATCCTTCTGCCTCAGCCTTCAGAGTCATTTGGACTATAGGCTTACACCATGCAGCTCTCTCTGTCCTTTTTAATATTCTTTCATTTGTTTTAAATTTTATTTTCTTAATTTTTATTTTTAATGTATTTTTATCTTTATTCTTTTCTGGTTTAATTTCTTGTTTTTTTTGTCAACTGTGTATCTCTCTTTTTGTATCACTATATTGTAGTATCACTTTTACTTTATTTTTTTAAAAGGAATCTCAAGGGCTTATTCTTCTTCTTATATTTACCTAATTCTGTTTAAACATTATTTATTATGCAATCTGTTTTATTTAACCTTTTGCTCTTTTATCTCTTTCTTACAGTTATTTTCTTCTCTGTTCTTTCTTTTGCTTGCTAGTTATTTCTCCCTTTTCTCTGCTTCCCCATTTTATTTCAGGCGATATCCATTTCTATTTGCATTCTATATAATTTGTAACTTCATAGCTTACAGTATACCATAAAGAGATTGCTGAGTTGACAGGACCATCGACATCTTAGGTAACCACCACTCTGAGAAACTACACACCGGAAATTTTTAACTGCCTGACTGCCTGATTAATTATTAATTCTTAACCACTGACTGATTGTCTGTTAGCCACCTATTCTGCTTCTGTACTACCCTGCTTGCACAATCTATAGAACTGCTTGATTGATTGTCTATTATAGAAAGACTTATTTTTGTGTTATTTTTGTTTTTGCTTTTATGCCAACCATTTATACAAATCATACCAGGAACCTGTAAAACACCTAAATCATAAGCTTGCCAAAATTTGCCTTTATAAACCCCTAGCAACTGTTCCCTGGGATCACAGGTTTTAGAGAGGCATGAATCCTCTGTGGCTGCTGGCTCAGTGAAGACTCCCTTTAATTGGATTTGCTCATGTGGTGTATTCCCGGTTTTGGGTTGCAGCATACTATTATAGTCATTTTCTATTCTTGTGGCACTGGTGCTGTAGTACTTGTCTTTAATTTTAAGTGTATAGCTATACTTATTCCCGACAAGTCTGTCAGTTTGCCGCACTGTAGGGGCTTGTGTGTTGCGATGAGGCCGAGAGCCCTGTCACTGTAACATCGGACACGAGCAAGGTTACCCATGGTGAACAGGTTTTCAGCTGAGCTTCCAGACTAAGACAGACTAGGGAGTAGGACCTGGAGAGCCACTACCGAAACAACTAGCCATTGAAAACCCTATGAACAGCAAAGAAACACTGTCAGATATAGTGCCTGAAAATGAGGCCCCCAGGTTGGAAGACACTCAAAAGACTACTGGGGAAGAGTTGCCTCCTCCAAGAAGAGTCTACCATGATGATGGAAATGGAGTAAAGCCCCAGGGTGCTCAACTTGATGATGTGCCACGACTCAAAATAAGGAGAAAAAACTGTAAACATCCATTATTAATTGGAACATGGAATGTATGTAGTATGAATCTAGGCAAATTAGAAATCATTAAAAGAGAAATGGAGCACACAAACATTGACATTCTAGGCATCAGTGAGCTCAAATGGACTGGTATAGGCCACTTTGAGTCAGAAAATCATATGGTCTACTATGCTGGAAATGATAAACTAAAGAGAAATGGGGTTGCATTCCTCATCAAAAAGACATTTCAAGATCTGTCCTGAAGTACAATGTTGTCAGTGATAGAATAATATCCATACACCTACTAGGAAGGCCAGTTAATATGATTATTATTCAAATTTATGCACCCACCACTAAGGCCACAAATGAAGAAAGGGAAGACTTCTATCAGCTTCTACAATCTGAAATAGATCAAACATGCAATCAAGACATACTGATAATCACTGGTGACTGGAAAGCAAAGGTTGGAAACAAAGAAGAAGGCTCAGTAGTTGGAAAATTTGTTCTTGGTGACAGAAACAAAGATGGAGATCGCATGATAGAATTTTGTCAGACCAATGACATTTTCAGTGCAAATACATTTTTTCAACATCATAAATGGAGACTATACACATGGACTTCACCAGATGGAATATACAGGAATCAAATTGACTACATATGTGGAAAGAGAAGATGGAAAAGCTCTATACAAAATGTCAAAACAAGACCAGGTGCTGACTGTGGATCAGACCATCAACTTCTCATATGCAAGTTCAAACTGAAGCTGAAGAAAATTAGAACAAGTATACGAGAGCCACGGTATGACCTTGAGTATATCCCACCTGAGTTCAGAGACAACCTCAAAAATAGCTTTAATGCATTAGAAACAAATGATAGGAGACCAGAAGAGTTGTGGCATGACATAAACGATATCATTCAAGAAGGAAGCAAAAAGTTCTTAAAAAGACAAGAAAGAAAGAAAATATGAAATTACATGTCAAAAGAGACACTGGACCTTGCCCTCAAACATTGAGCAGCTAAAGCAAAAGGAAGACATGATGAAGTTAAGGAACTAAACAGAAGATTTCAGAAGGCAGCTCGAGAAGGCAAAAACAAATATTATAATGACATGTGTAAGGAGCTGGAGGCAGAAAAGCAAAAGGGAAGAACGTGCTCTGTGTTTCTCAAGCTTAAGGAAGTCAAGAAAAAATTCAAGCCTCAAGTGGCAGTAGTGAAAACTTCTACAGGGAAAATATTAAATGATGCAGGAAACATCAAAAGAAGATGTGAAGAATACACAAAGTCATTGTACAAGAAAGAATTGGTAGATGACCAACCATTCCAAGAGGTTGCATATGAAGAGGAACCAATGGTGTTGAAGGAAGAAGTGGAAGCTGCCTTGAAAGAACTGGTGAAACACAAGGCTCCAGGAATTGGTGGGATACCAATAGAGATGTTTCAACAAACAGATGCAGCACTGGAGGTGTTAACATGTTTATGGCGAGAGATTTGGAAAACAGCTACTTGGTCAACTGACTGGAAGAGATCCATATTTGTGCCTATTCCCAAAAAAGGGGATCTGACTGAATGTGCAAACTATTGGACAATATCATTAATATCACACACCAGCAAAATTCTACTAAAGATCATTCAGAAGTGACTGCAGCAGTATATAGACAGGGAATTACTGGAAAATCAAGCACGATTCAGAAGAGGGCGGGGAACCAGGGACATCATTGCTGATGTCAGGTGGATATTAGCTGAAAGCAGAGAATATCAGAAAAATGTCTATCTATGTTTTATTGACTATGCAAAGGCATTTGATTGTGTGGATCATAGCAAATTATGGATAACACTTTGGAAAATGGGAATACCAGAACACCTAATTGTGCCCATGAGAAATCTGTAAGTGAACAAGGAGGCACTTGTTCGAATAGGACAAGGAAACACTGAGTGGTTTAAACTTGAGAAAGGTGTGCGTCAGGGCTGTATACTTTCACCCTATCTCTTCAATTTATACGCTGAGCAAATAATCCGAGAAGCTGGACTTTATGAGGAAGAATGCGGTATCAAGATTAGAGGAAGACTCATTAACAACCTGCGTTATGCAGATGACACCACTCTGCTGAAAGTGAAGAGGATTTAAAACATTTACTGATGAAGATCAAAGATCATAGCCTTCAATATGGATTACGACTAAACATCAACAAAACAAAAATCTGTACGACTGGGTCAGCCCGCAACTTCACGATAAATGTAGAAAAGATTGAGGTTGTCCAAGATTTTGCTTTGCATGGCTCTATAATCAACACCCGTGGAAGCAGCAGTCAAGAAATCAAAAGACGCATTGCTCTAGGAAAAGCTGTGGCAAAAGATCTCTTTAGAGTATTGAAAAGCAAAGATGTCACATTGAAGACGAGGGTGCGTTTGACTCATGCCATGGTATTTTCAGTGGCATCATATGATTGTGAAAGCTGGACATTGAACAAGGGAGACAGAAAAAGAATTGATGCTTTTGAATTGTGGTGCTGGAGACGTCTATTGAATATACCATGGACTGCCAAAAGAACCAACAGATCTGTCCTAGAAGTGCAACCAGAGTGCTCCTTGGAAGCAAGAATGGCCAGACTGTGTCTTACATATTTCAGACATGTAGTCAGGAGAGATCAATCCCTGGAGAAGGACATCATGTTTGGGAGAGTGGCAGGTCAACGCAAAAGAGGAAAACCCTCCACCAGATGGATTGACACAGTGTCTGCAACAATGGGCTTAAACATAAATAAGATCGTGTGTCTGGCACAGAATCGGAAGTATTTTGATCTGCTGTACATTGGGTTGCTATGAGTCAGATCATATTTGATTGCACCTAACAACAACAACAGCATTTATACTTATTACAGTTGGTTCATACTGTCCTCCTGGAGTAGTACTAGAGATTGTGCTTGCAAAAGAAATCTGCCCATTACAAAGATCCCCAAATAAAATCGGAAGAGCAATCCATCCTAACAGTTGCATAAATCACAAAACAAAAACACAAGAAATGTGAAAAAGCAAGGCTACATGTGTCCTCTAACAGAACAACATTCTTTACCTACCAGATCTAAAGATACTGATATGGTTGAAGTGTCAAAGAATTTAAAATCTACTCACAAAAAATGAGCAATAACTTCAAAGAGGATATAAATAAGTAGATGAGTGAAGTAAGGAAATCAATTCAGGACCTATATAAGAAAGTCAACAAGGTAAGTGACAAGGTCAGTAAAATGGATGAGAAATTCAACAAAGAAATATAATAGAGGAACATAGCCACAATTTCCAAGAACTCTGGGACCTGAAAAAGAGGCAAAAATCTAACAATCCATGGAGTAGAGAAAGGGGGTTAAAGTTAACGGCATTGAAAGCCTATTCAATGAAATTATGGCAGAAAATAAGTGTACAACCAGACATAAGAGGAATTTAGAGCCCCAAATAGACATGAGTAGAAAAGAAACTCCCCATGACACATAACAGTTAAAATGTTAAACAGTTAAAAAGTCAGGACTATGACACCAAGAAACAATATTGAAAACTGCAAAAGAAAAATACCAATTCACTCACAAAGGCAACTCTACAAGAGTAACATCAGACTACTCAACACATATCCTAAAGTCTAAGAGAGCTTATTGGATTCCATCAGTTGAGTCTGACTCATAACTAGCGTATGTAGAGTTTTCAATGGCCTATTGTTTTAGGAGTTGTCTTCCAGGCCCTTCTCCCTCACCTACAGCACCTAGTATCCCCAGACAGTCTCCCATCCAAGTACTATCTAGCCTCCACCCTGCATAACTTCCAAGATCAGGTAGAATTGGATGCCAGGATGGCATGGCTGCAGATCTAGAAAAGTATTGTATGATATATTTCAAGTCCTGAAAGTAAATGACTGCCAGCCAATATTATTATACCCAGGAGAGCTATCATTTAAAATTCATGGAGAAATAAAGACTTTGTAAGCAAGTATACACTAAAGCAATTCATGATCATCAAGCATTTATTGTTGAAGATACATAAAAGAATCCTGCATGCACAGAAGAAAGAAACATAATCACAATAGCAGTGCAAGAAAGAATAAACTTTATGAGAGGAATAGATATAATGATGACAACCAGGAAAGAAACAATCACACCTGGCAAAAAAGAAAAATGAAAAAAAAAAAAGAGAAAGAAAACACCAAATATAAATAAGGGAGAATGATAACTACAGGTAGGCTTAACTCTCCATTTAAAAAACATGGCCTAGCTTATGGGATTAAAAAAAATTCAACAATCTGTTGTCTGAAAAAAAAAAAAAGTACATCTCACTGGGAAGGTCACATACAGATTGAAAATGAAAGCATGGAAATTGGAAATTGATGTACCAAGCAAATGGAAGAGAAACAAAGGATGAGTAGCTTTCTTATATCAGACTTCAAGCTAAAATTCATCAGAGAAGCCAAAGAAGATCACTACAAATTAAAGAAGCAATATTTCAATAAGATATAATAATTTTAAATATATATGCACCAAACATCAATGCACAGCATTTCATAAAACAAACACTACTGAACATAAAGGAACAAATAGCTTCAGATATAATTGTTGTTGTTGTTAGGTGCCGTCGAGTCAGCATCAGACTCATAGCGACCCTCATAGGGTTTTCAATGGCTGACTGTTTCGGGATTGCCTTGGGAGCGGATTGCCAGGCCCTTCTCCCATTTTTGCGGTGCTGGGAATTGAACTCGGGACCTCAGAGACTGCAACGCATCGCTCTACCCACTGAGCCAAATCCCAGCCCCTCAGATATAATAATAGAGAGTAATTTCAATACTCCACTGTCATCAATACAACATCCAGATTAAAAAATCAACAAGAAACTTCAGAGTTAAGCAGAACAATAGGTCAAATACACTTAATACATGAAACAGTACATTCCATCCAAAAGCTAGAGAATGCACATTGTTCTCAGCAGCCCATGGAACTTTCCATAAAAATAGATGACATATTATGTCATAAGTCTTAATAAGTACAGAAAAATCAAAATAATTTTGTGTATCATATCAGATCATAATGAAAACTAGAAATTGAATTCAAGAGGCAGTACAGAAATATAAAAATACATGGCGATTGAATAATATACTCTTATATGATGTGTGTCCTTAAAGAAATAAGGGAGGAAATGAAAAAAAATTTCCTATAATCAAGTAAAAATTTAAAAAGCAACCACAACCATTGGGATATATCAAAGGCAGTTCTAAAATCACAGATTTTACCTATGCATTCCCATATTAAAAAATTAGAGATTATTCAAATAAATTACTTAATGTTGAACATCAAGGTATTATAAAAATGAGAACAAGTAAAATCCTAAATTAATAGAT
>VMDO01009826.1:30830-74988 GCA_007922755.1 Pedetes capensis
CTATTGTCAGTGCTTCTCTGCTGTTCATAGGGTTTTCAATGGCAGATTGATTTTTGGGAGGGGGTTGCCAGGTCCTTCTCCCAAGCCTACAGCTTCTGGTGTTCCCAGGTGGTCTCCCATCCAGGTACTAACCAGGCCCGACCCTGCTTAGCTTCCGAGATCTGATGGGATCAGATGCCACAGGGCTACCGCTGCAGGCATAAAGAAAGAAGGAGAAGACTCAAATTAGTAAAATTAGAGATGAAAAGGGAATATCACAACAGATACCAATGAATCTCAGAATCTTTAGGGAATACTTGGAAAACTTATATTTAAAAAAACCTAGAAAACCTAGACAAAATGGACAAATTCATGGACACATACAACCTGCTAAATTTAAATCAAGAAAACATAAACATGTGGGGGATTTTTAAATGCACCCCTAACTAGGGTCCCTCAGCCAAGCATGAGGGACTGACCTCTAGGTGACCCCAGGGCCACATTCCACTCACTCACTCCTACCCCTCCCATGGAGTGAGCAAAGATGGCCCCTGACCAGCCTGACCCAGCCTCAACCACCTCAACTTTGATTGGCTACCCCTAGTACCCCAGTTAAATAACTGCCCCTACCTGGCAGGTATGACAGTGTACTGGCTGTGCCTGTCAGAAATGTGCCCTGATTGGCTTTCCCAGTACACAGCCCCCTCCAGGAGCCTATATAAGCAGGGCTCCAGACCCCACTTGACCCCACCACCATTCTACATCCTTTACCTGCTGTCTGGACCCCATCACCTAGATCCAGCACTCCCCAATCCAGCAGAAGATCTCCAAGCAAGCCAACACATCAAAACCAGGGACCTCAAAGTGTCAAAGACTACAAGCAAGTCACGAAAAGCCTCCCAATTGCTCCCATTCTTGGGAAGGAGGGAGGCAGAGAAGGCAAACTGTGAGAGTCAAGACCACTGGACCTCCAGCCCAGTGGAACACCAACTGCTTGTAGCTGTGCCTTAAAGGCTGAGCTGTACCACCAGTGAACCTGAAGCATTCTATGTTGCAGGCTTTGAGCTAGCACTTGACAGGGGCTGCTTGCTGGTTCCACTCCACTTGGGAAGTAACCCAGTAAACTTTCCCTCTCCTATTTCCTGCAGAAAGTATCCTGAAGTCCTTTTTTGGCACCTCCAGCCACTACACCAACCCAGTCCAGTGGGTCCCCGATATCCACTCAGTGTCAGGGCAAGTCTCTGACCTCTGCCAGACCTAAGCCAAACCCCAACATAAACAGATCTATGAGGAGTGAGACTAAAGCAGCAATAGAGTCTTCCATCAAGAAAACACCAAGAATGGATAGATTCACTGCTGAATTCTACAAGACCTTTAAATAACATGAATGCTCTTCAAGATATTCCATAAAATAGAAATGAAAGTAATACCACCAAACTCATTCTATGAATCCAGTGTCATTGTGATATCAAAACAAGACAAAGTCACAATAAAAAATAGAAAACTACAGGCCAATTTCCATGATGAACATGGATCCAAAAATCTTTAAGAACATACTTGCAAATTAACTTCAACAACACAATAAAAAGTTCATCAGCAAATATTTCAACTTTTTTTTCATTTTCAGCAAGCAGAGTTGTGTCATCTGCATAATGCAGGTTGTTAATGAGTCTTCCTCCAATCCTCATGTTGTGTTCTTCTTCATAAAGTCCAGCTTCTCAGATTATTTGGTCAGTATAGAAATTGAAGAGATATGGTGAAAGTATACAGTCCTGAAACACATCTTTCTCAACTTCAAACCAGGAAATATCTCCTTGTTCTCTTAGAAAAACTGTCTCCTGGTCCATGACAGACTCCTTATAAGTATAAATAGGTGCTCTGGTATTCCCATTCTTTGAAGTGTTATCCATAATTTGTTATGATGCACACAGTAGCATGCCTTTGCATAGTCAATAAAACATAGATAGATATCTTTCTGATATTCTCTGATTTCAGCTAATATCTATCAGACATCAACATTGATGTCCATGGTTCCCTGCCCTCTTTTTAATCTGGCTTGGTTTTCAGGCAGTTCCCTGCCTATTTATTGTTGTGGATACTTTCGAATGATTTTTAGGAAAATTTTGCTTGCACGATATAGCAATGATATTGTTCAATAATTTTCACATTCAGTTGGATCCCTTTTTTTGGATATAGGTACAAATATGAATCTCTTCCAGCCAGTTGGCCAGGTAGCTGTTTTCCAAATCTCTTGGCGTAAACATGTCAACACCTCCAATGATGCATCTGTTTGTTGAAATGTCTCTATTGGTATTCTATCAATTCCTGGAGCCTGGTGTTTGGCCAGTTCCTTTGAGGCAGCTTCCACTTCATCCTTCAATACCATTGGTTCCTCATCATATGCAACATCTTGAAATGGTTGGTCATTCACCAATTCCTGTTTGGATAATGTTTCTGTGTACTCCCTCCATCTTCTTTTGATGTTTGCTGCAACCTTTCATATTTTCCCTGTAGAATCTTTCACTATTGCCACTTGAGGCTTGAGTTTTTTCTTCAATTCCTTAAGCTTGAGAAACACAGAGCATTTTCTTGCCTTTTGGGTTTCTGTCTCCAGTTCATTGCACATGTCATTATAATGTTTGATTTTTTCTTCTCAAGCTGCCTTTTGAAATCTTCTGTTTATTTCCTTAACTTCATCCTGTCTTCCTTTTACTTCAGCTGCACAATGTTCAAGGGCAAGTTTCAGAGTCTCTTTTGACATGTAATTTGGTCTTTTATTTTTTTCCTGTCTTTTAAATAACCTTTTGCCTTTTTCATGAATGATATCTTCGATGTCATGCCACAACACATCTGGTCTTCTATCATTTGTGTCTAATGCATTAAAGCTGTTCTTGAGGTGGTCTCTGAACTCAGGTGGGATATACTCAAGGTTATGCCTTGATTCTCGTACACTTATTCTAATTTTCTTTAGTTTCAGTTGGAACTTGCATATGAGCAGATGATTGTCTGATCCACAACACTTTGTCTTTTTCTGATATTTGATATGTAGATTTCCCATCATTTCTTTCCACAAATGTAGTCAATTTTGTTCCTGTATGCTCCATTTTGTGAAGCCCATATGTATAGTCACCATTTATGTTGGTGAAAAAATATATTTGCAGTGAAAGTGTCATTGGTCTGACAAAATTCTATCGTGTACTCTCCAGCATTGTTTCTGTTACCAAGGCTATTTCCCAACTCCTAAGCCTTGTTCCTTATTTCCAATGTTTGCCTTCCAGTCAACAGTAATATTCAGTACATCCTAATTGCATGTTCAATCTATTTCAGATTGGAGAAGCTAGTAGAAATCTTCTCTCTCTTCATTTGTGGCCTTAGTGGTGGGTGCATAAATTTGAATAATAGTCATATTAACTGGCCCTTCTTATAGGCATGTGGATATTATTGTATCACTGACAGCATTGTATTTCAGGACAGATCTTGAGATGTCTTTTTTGACGATGAATATAACCCCATTTCTCTTTAGTTAGTCCTTCCCAACACAGCAGACTATATGATTATCTGACTCAAAATGGCCCATGCTGTTCCCTTTTAGCTCACTGATGCCTACAATATCAATGCTTATTTGCTCTATTTTTCTTTTAATAATTTCTAATTTTCTTAGAGTAATACTAACTACATTAAATTTCCAATTATTAGTGAGTGTTTATAGTTGTTTTTCCTCATATTAAGGTGTGCCACATCAGCACATCATTCTACACATCAAATTATACTACAGAGCCATAATAACAAAGTCAGCATGGTACTAATGCAAAACAGACTTATAGACCCACAGAACAGAATACAGAATTCAGAAACAAACTCATGCAGCTACAGCCATCTGATGTTCAAAAAAGTTGCCCAAACCGGGCGTGGTGGCACACGCCAGTAATCCCAGCGGCTCGGGAGGCAGAGGCAGGAGGATCGCAAGTTCAAGACCAGAGGCAGTCTGCGTAATTTAGCGAGACCCTGGCTCAAAAAGTAAAAAAAAAAAAAGGGGGGGGCTGGGGTGTAGCTCAGTGGTCCAGCACTTGCAGAGCAAGCAGGGGCGAGGCCCTGGGTTCAACCCCCAGGACTGAAAAAAAAAAAAAAAAAAAAAAACAGTTGCCCAAAATCTTATTTGGAGAGTAGATACCCTCTTCAACAAATGAGTTAGGAGAAAAGGAAATCCTCATGAGGAATACTGAAACTAGAGCCCTGTCTCTCACCTTGTACAAAAGTCAGTTCAAAGTGAATAAATGATCTTAATACAAGACCAGAGGAAAGCCTAGGAAAAACATTTCAAGACATATACCTAAGCAAAGACTTTATGAAAAGGACTCCACAGGAAACAATAGCACAAACTGAGAAATGAGATTCCATGAAATTACAAAGATTTTGCACAGCAAAGGAGTAAATTATCAGAGCAAAGAGCCTACAAAATAAGAGAAAATCTTTGCTAGCTTTACATCAGACAGTGCATTAATATCAAGAATATATTAAGTCAAAATTAAATATCAAGAAAGCAGATTATTGAATCAAAAATAGGTAAGTGAATTGAACAGAAAGTTCTCAAAATAAGAAATACAAAAGGCCAATAAACATATGAAAAAAATTTCAACATCCTTAGCCATCAGGGAAACACAAATCAAAACTACATTGTGATACCATCTCATCCTAATCATGTCTAACATCAACAAAACAAACAACAACATATGTTAGCAAGGATACAGGGAGAAAGAAACCCACGTACAATGCTGATGGGAATGTAGGTTGGTGCAGCCACTATGGAAATTAGTAGGGATATTCCTCAAAAATCTAAAAATAGAACTCCCATATGACCTAGCTATATTACTCCTTGGTATATATCTGAAGGAATATAAGTCAAAATTGCCATAGATACCCCTCATCATCCATGTTTACTGTGGCACTATTTACAATTGCTAAGATAAGTAATCAAACTAGATGTCCATCAACAGACTAATAGATAAGGAAAATGTGGTATATATACAATATGGAGTTTTATTCAGCTACAAAGAAAGATGAAATTAGTCATATTTTCTGGAAAATAGATGAAACTAGAGATCATTATTTTAAGTGAAATAAGCCAGATACAGAAAGACAAGTGTCACATATTTTGTCTCATATGTGGATGTTATAGTTCAATATAAATTCAATATTTTAATATACATTTCATGAAAGTAGAAATAAGATTCTGTTGGTATAGAAAAGGAACTAAAAAGAGTGCAATTGGGAACTAAAAAGGGGTAATGAAGGAAAGGTAGAGAAATATATATTTTCTCTCAAAGGAGATATATATGTCTATATATCTATATCTATAGCTATAGCTATACATCAGAGGAGGAAGGAAGGTCATGTGAGTATAATGGAGAAGGTGAACATCAGCAATGTATAATGATATGCATGCACTGGAATTTCATAATGAAACCCATTAAGTTTTACACTAAAAATTCCCAATAAAAAGTCACAAAACAGAAAAGAAAATAGGTCTGCAATTTTATAAGCCATATATACTCTGTGTGTGGTGGGGGTGGGGGTTTATGTGTGTGTGTTTGTGAGAAGGAAAGGAGAAAGAGACATTGAAAGAGATAGGGATGAGAGGACCCGGTCCAATCCACGTGCATTTTACTTCAAGTTCTAGAGCCACAGATAATTTGTCCATGTACATTTTATTTTTAACAATTTTTGCACAACCAGAGTCACAGTCTATTTTTTAACTCTATAGTCATAGAACATTCCTCTTTTTGTAATATTAGATTAAGGATGTTTTCTCTTAAGAAGGAAATTCGTGATTGGTCATATTTTCACCTCTATATTGTTCTTTCTTGTTATCACTCAGGTAGCAAAATAAACTTTGTTAAATTTTTTGATTTGTTTCTGTTTGCATCTTATTTATGTCTGTCCATTTCATTTCTAATTATTCTTTTTTGTCCCTTTCTTGTGTAGTTATTTCATAGCATTATGGAAGCATTAGATTAGCAGATCAGATAATTGTGAGCCTGACTTTACCTCTATTTAATCATGTGGTATCTCCTTCTTGTTATCAATCTACTACTTGCAAAACTAGTAGGTTGGGACAAATAAAAATTGATTGTAAAATTCTCATATATATGCAGTTTTCTTGGGGATAAGATTCATCATTTCACAACTTCTTAGAGGACTTTTTGAAGCAGTTATTGGTTTACTACTTAGAGTAATTGATGAACATTTTCTTGTCTCTCATCTCCTAAAAATTACATGGGAATAATTAAAGACATTTTCCTGCATATAAGCACCAACAGTATTAACACATTTTTGAAAAACAAAAGTTCTTTTTAAATTTGATAAATTTTAGAGAAATTCAATTGACATAAAATTTCAATCAATATCAGTAATAAAACTAGACACAGTGGTTTTTTTAGGCTTTGAAAACATATTTCAAAAAACTAGAAACCATAGATAAGATAGATAAATTTCTAGGCACATATGACTTTCCAAAATTAAATCAAAAGAATATAAATAACTTAAGTAGATCTGTGATGAGTAGTGAGATTGAAGTAGTATTAGTCTTCAATAAAGAAAAGCCCAGGATCAGATGGATTCACTGCCAAATTCTATAAGACCTTTAAAGAAGAATTAACACAAATGATCTTCAAATTTTCCCATAAAATAGAAATGGAAAGAACACTACCACCCTCATTCTATGACAAAGCCAGATAATGATACATCAAAAAAGGAAAATCACAGGCCAATTTTCCTGATGAAACTAGATGCAAAAGTTCTTGATAAAGTACTTGCAAACTGACTTCAACAACACATTAGAAAAATCATATACTATGATCAAGTTGGAGAAACCAAGTTTAAGCAAGTGAAAACCAAGTAATATTAAGACATAGAGAAATTTAATGGATATAAACAATAAGACTTGTTAAGAAATATGATATTTATAAATAAAGAAAATGAAAGTGTTAATAGAGTGTTATTAGTAATCTTAAATATAAAAATGTTATAAGCCAGGCATTATGGCACATGCCCATAATCTCACCTACTAGGACAGCTGAGGCAGGAGGATTGCAAGTTCAAGACCAGTGGCAGCATGAGCAACTAAAATGTTGTCTGAAACAAAAATTTGAAAAGAGGGCGGGGGTGAAGCTCAATGTTACAGCCCTTGCCTAGCATGTGTGAGGACCTGAGTTTAATCCACAGTACTGGGAGAGGGGAAGAATGCTATATAAAAACTATCTTTTAAAAATAAAAGACAGTATATCTCTAAGTGATAGAATAGTATGTGATGATGTTTTCTCATTTAGTTATTGATGAATCTCACTATATTATTATTATAGATTTTTTGGAAAAATATAGTACTTGGATATTATATTTTTGTCAAATATTTCAGAACATAAAATACACTAAAAGTTATCTTGAGGTTCCAGGTGGACATAAAGTAAACTACATGTTTTGTGGTTATGTGTAGTTTCTTTCCATAGTCTCACAGCCAGATGAAAATTATTTTACTAAGTTGAGTGTGATGACTCATGCCTATAAATCCAGTAACTTGGGAAGCAGAGGTAGGAGTATCACAGGTTTAAGACAGAGGCAGCCTGTGTAACTTAATGAGATGCTGTCTCAATTTAAAAAATAGAAAAGGGGCTTGGAGTTCATCTAAGTGGCAGAGGGTTTGCAAAGTATGCATGAGGCCCTGGGTTTAGCCCCTCAGTAGCCATCCTCCCCAAAAAAGAAAGAAAAAAGAAAAGGAAATGATATTACCTGTCCACTATGTAGCTTTACATGGTTAAACAAGCCTGTCCTGAGGATGGACTATTGCCAGGATAGTGTTTACTGGTGGTTAATAGGGTCTGCTGTACAAATGGGAATTATATTTTCAATCATGACTCAAAGCAAAGAGTGGTTCTATTTCCAAGAAAGGCTTATATCACCTATGGCAACAACACACTGATTACCAATACCTGGAGAAAAAAATGCACATATTGCTTACTCACAATAGATAAACACAGGAACTATATTAATGTACAGTGATAACCTATATTTTACAGAAAAATATTTCATGGAAATAAAGATCCAGTAAGCTCTACCTGGATAATTCCAAAGAAATAATTATTAGAATTTCACAGCAAGACCAGTAGATAGTCCTTAAACAAAGAAATACCTTTTTATCAGTATTTTTTGTTGGAATAAAAATAATGAGCTCCATTATGATATTTTTATATATGCACACCATTGTCCATTGCTCACATTATTACTATTAACCCCTTTTTACTCCTGCTGGTCCCTTCCTTACACACAAATAGCCCCCCTTTCACTTTCATGTCATACATACACACATAGATATAGACACAGGTATTCCCCACTTGTCTGTCTGTTGTACAGTGAGGGCTTGCATGTTGCTGTGATGCTGAAAGCTATGCCACTGGTATTTCAGATACCAAGCAGTGTTTTGGATACCAGTTGGGTTGCCCACAGTGGAGAGGTTTTAGCTGAGCTTATAGTTTAAATCAGAGTAGGAAGACAAAGCAAGCCAATCTCAAAACAATTAGCCATTGATAACCCTATAAATAGCAGAGAAACACTGTCAAATATAGTGCTGGAAAATGGTCCCTCGAGGCAAGAAACCATTCAAGACATGACTGGGAAAGAGTTGTTTCTTCAAAGTAAAGTTGACCTTAATGACAGAATAGAGTAAGCCCATTGGACATTCATTTGCTGATGTGTCTTGTCTCCAAATAAGAAGAAGCAACTGTAAACACCCATTAATAATTGAAACATGGAATATACATAGTATGAATCTAGGAAAATGATTGTTGTTGTTGTTAGATGCTATCCAATTAGCTCTGAATCATAGTAACCCTATAGTCAAAAGAACAAAACATTCCCTGATTCTGTGCCAGGCACATGATCCTTTTTATGTTTAAGCCCATTGTTGTAGACACTGTGTATACCCATCTACTTGAGGGTCTTCCTTTTTTTCATTGACCTGCTACTCTTCCTCACATGATTTCTTTCTCAAGGGATTGGTCCATCCTGACATATCCAAAATATGTAAGACACAGTCTATCCATCCTTGCTTCCAAGGAGCACTCTGGTTGAACTTGTTCTAGGACAGATCTGTTGGTTCTTTTGGCAGTCCACTCTATATTCAATATCATCTCCAGCACCTTAATTCAAAATCATGAATTCTCCTGTCTCCCTTATTCAATGTCCAGCTTTCACAGCCATGTTTTAATTGAGAATACCATAGCATGAGTCAGGTGCATCTTCATCTTCAATGTGACATCTGTACTTTTCAACACTTTAAAGAGATCTATTGCAAAACTTTTACCAAATGCAATGCATCTTTGGATTTCTTGACTAAAATCATCAAAAATGAAATGGAGCAGATAAACATCACCATTCTAGGCATCAGTGAGCTGAAATAGAGTGGTAATGGCCATATTGAATCAGATAATCATATATTGTACTATACTGGGGATAACAATTAGAGAGAAATGGAGTTACATTCATCACCAAAAAAGATATCTCAAGATCTGTCCTGAAGTACAATGTTGTCAGTGATAGAAAAATATCACTATACCTACAAGGAAGGAGAGTTAATATGACTGATATTAAAAATTACACACTGACCAATAAGCCCATTTGCAGAACACAGAGAGCATACAGCACAGGGAGAATTCCACACAGGAGCTTATGGCTAGGAGCTGCCATGGAGCACAGCCCTGACAACCCACCAACATCATTCAGACAAGGCACTGGCAACACATTTTACAGACAGAATCTGGTGAGTGAGCCCCAAGGACAAGAAGTGTAATCAGCACCAGCAACACAATCTGCCATCTCCCCACTGCAGAAGTCCTAGTTGTTTTGTTTGTGATAGGAGTACAGTGTGGTGTGAGTTTCACAAAGGAATGCAGGCCTCATGTTGACTGAGGATGACTTGCCATCATCCTGCCCACTGCAGCATTGAATCAGTGAGTGATCCCTGATGTCAGGACATGCCATTGAGTGTGGCATCAAAGACTTGACACACCACAACCTACTGCCATGGTTTATGCTGCACAGTCTGAGGTGAGACCTCAACATGGTGCAAGCTCTATGGGGGAGTGTAAGCCTCTGAACCACTAGAGGTGAGTCACCCTGCTAGTGCAGCCCTGGTAATGCACCCCATAGGATGGGTCACTGAGTGTGCCCTGAAGCCCAGTCCAGCCAAAGAGATCTGCATAAACATCCTACCATCATCCCTTCTGGAGGGACACTACACAGAAACCCCTCCCCTATACCTGCCAGCTTTCAGGGAGAGAACATATACGGAAAAATACCCTTTTATGTGATGGAATTCAGAAATTTCAAAATAACGGTGTCATCACCTGTTAGGAAATTTTTTACCAGAGAAAAATGAAAATTGGGCTATCAATGAAAACACCAACAGGGACCCAGCTGAACAACGACCCATGACAGTTTTCCCTGACAGCAAGAGGCAGGAAGGAAGTACAGTGTGTCACCTGGCAAAGATACTTGGCTGAGCAAAGTGTAGCAGGGTTCTCTCACATGGTTGTGGCTGTTAGGATGGAAAGTGGTCAAAGCAGAAGTCTCCAGGACTCTCTAAGGAAGAGGCCAAAGGACACAGCCTCATTTTAGGTCTCAGACCTGGTATATGTGAGTGCATGGGTGGTGTTTGTTTTGCTTTGCTTTTTTCCTCCAGGACAGATGGTCACTTCCCTGGCCCCTGGTGCCATTAGAACTTTGACTTGGAGAGAGGGAAACTGAGGATTGGAATGTCCAGGGGACAGTGAAGAGTGGTAGGTCCTGCTAGTTCTCTGAGCCTAGGGAAGCTTATTCAGAATAAGGTGCACCTGGGGTCTGGCAGAGCTTGTAACATGGAGAATTAGTGCCTTTGTCTGGAGAGCCTAACATACAAGATTTAAACTGTGGACCAACTAGGGGCTGGGAATGCAGGAGACTGAGAGAAACTAAAGGGGCAGTGCTGAATGCAGTTTGCAGCAGAAGCCGGGCACTGGGAACTGAGCCTGCTTTAGGGAGGGGAGGGAGAGAGAAGCACCAATGACCTGTCAACACTCAAACTCATGAGAACATCAGGGGAAGACTCACTTTACACAAAGAGGAAGTGGGACCTACCACCCAGACTAAGCAATGGCCAAGCCTCAGCAAAAAAGCACATGAAACATGAAAGAACATGCTGGATGGGAGGATCCTATAGACCAAAGCACCTAAACAGATAACATCAAGGAAAACAGATTCCTGGAGATGCCTGAAGAAGAATCTAGAACTGTTTAAAAATACACAAAAAGATTTCAGACAACACCATGAAAGCAATTGATTCATTAGACAAAAGGATATCTAATTTGGAAGAATAGTTCTCCAGAGAACTAGAAAACCTGAAGAAAAACCAAGGAGTGACCTGTGAGATGCAAGGAAAATTAAACCAACTCAGCATGATGGTAGAATCTAAAGTCTTGAGAATTAATGTAGCTGAGAATAGGATCATTGAAAATGAGTAAAAAGCAGAAAATCTTATTTACTCACATGAAAAGATAGAATGATGAAACATTATCTACAAGATTTTTAAGAGATTTCTGACAAAATGAGAAAATGAAAAATGAAAATTCACAGAGCCCACAAAGGAGCAGAAAACAACCTGAGAGGATTAGGAAATTTTTCAAAGAAATGTTAGATGAAAACTTCTCAAACCTAAGGCAAGAGCTGGATACCTATACACCTGAATAGTTCAAACCACAAGCAGAGTAGACCAAAACAGATCCTATCAAAACACTTTATAATTGGAATACTAAATCTAGAGTGCAAACAAGATATTCTGAAAGCTGCAATGGAGAAATGCCAACTCACCTACAAAGACAAATCCATCAGAATAACAGCAAACTTCTGAAAAATGTTAAAAGCAAAGAAAGCTTGAATAGATATCATTCAAGCTCTGAAAAAGAATAACTGCCAGCCAAGATTATATTGTTCAGCAAAGTTATTTTTCTGAAATAGATGATGAGTACAAGACATTCCACAATCATTGCCTTGTTCAAATGACTCACAGCCACAAAACCAGCATTGCAAAGGACCCTTAATGAAATACCACATATGGAAGAGGTAAGAGAACCCCACATATAAGATCAAAGAAATGAATAATAAATATAAGGGGAAATTAGGAAAAAAAATAGGGCAAATAATAATCAAAAACCAGTAACAAGTACCAAACTGATGCATAATAATAAGTACCTCTCAATAATTATTATCAATGTAAATGGCCTTAACTCATCAATTAAGAGACACAGACTGGCCAATTGGATTAAAAACCATAAATCCTCAATATGTGACATCCAAGAGACTCAATCCATAAACTATAAAAAAGTCTGAAAATTAAATGCTGAAAAACAATATTCCAAGCATTGGAGAACAAAAAAAAGCAGGAGTTGTTGTACGAATTTTGGACAGATTAGACTTCAATTCCAAACTAATCAGAAGAGACAAAGAAGGACATTACATATTAGTAAAAGGAACAGACAACCAGGGATCTATAGTTACTTAGTATTTACTCTCCAAATGCAGGGACATCTACTCTCATAAAGCAAACTTTATTGGAAGTAAAGGTGCACATTGGATGAGAAACAATAATTATGGGAGATTTCAATACCACACTTCTGTCAAGAGACAGAACATCAAAACAAAAGATCAATAAATAAATGATGAACTAAAATTGCACCATAGAACAACTGGACCTTACAGATATCTTCAAAATATTCCATTCACCTGATGAGGAATACACATTCTTCTCAGTACCACATGGAACATTTTCTAAAATAGACCACATTTTAGTACACAAAAAATGGCCTCAAAAAATACAAAAAAGTAGAAATAATCCCCTGTACCTTACATATCACAACGGAATAAAATAAGAACTCAAAAACAAGAAAAAATTCAGAGATTTTACAAATTCCTTGAGACTAAATAATACACTACTAGATGATCATTGGGTTATCAAAGAAATAAAAACAGAAATTAAAAAATTCCTGCAATCAAATGAGGATGGGAACATAGCCTACCAACATTTATGGGATACAGCAAAGGCAGCTCTAAGAGGGAAGTGCTTAGTCATAAGTGCCTTCATCACTAAGTTAGAGAAGGCCCAAGTAAATAACTTAATGACACATCTCAAGGCAATAAAAAGCTAACAACAAGCCAATACCAAAAGGAGCACTCAGACAGAAATTAGCAAGATCAAGGCAGAGATATCCCAATTAGAATCTAAAAAGACAATTCAAAGAGTTAATGAGATTAAGAGTTGATTCTTTGAAAAGATTAATCAAATAGATGTCCACATAGGTATTCTCACCAAAAGGAAGAAGGAAAAGGACAAAACTATAAAAGTTAGATGTGAGAATGGAATCATAACCACTGATACCAATGAAATCCAGAAAATCATTAGGGAATATTTTGAGAAATTATACTCTCATAAAAATGAAAATACAGAAGAAAGGAAAGAGTTCATTAGCACAAATGATTTACCAAAATGAAGTCCAGAGGGCACAAGTAATCTAAACAGAGCCATTACATATACTAAAATAGAGAATATAATAAAAAGCCTCCAAAGAAAATTCCAGGCCCAACAGGCTCACAGCAGAATACTATCAAATTTTCAAAGAATTAATATCTATTTTCCTCAAACTATCTCAAAAAGTAAAAAAGGAAGGGACACTCCCAAACTCATTTTGCAAAGCCACAATCATCCTGATACAAAAACTGGGCGAGGACATTTCTAGGAAAGAGAACGATGGACCAATTTCCCTGATGAATATAGATACAAAAATTCTGAACAAAATCTTGGCGAATAGAATTCAGCAGCACATAAAAATGGTCATACAGCATGATGAAGAGGGCTTCATTCCACAGATGCAAGTCTGCTTCAACATACAAAAATCGATCAATGTAATTCAACATATCAAGAGGCTTGCAAACAGAAGTCACATGATCATCCCAATGGATGCTGAGAAGTCCTTTGACAAAGTGCAACCCTCTTTCATAATAAAATACCTGAAGAAGATAAGTATAATAGGGAAATACTTCAACATCATAAAAGCCATTTATGACAGACATACAGCCAATACCATATTAAATGGAGAAAAATTGAAACCGTTTGCTTTCATATTAAGAACAAGATAAGAATATCCACTCTCTCCTATCTTATTCAATGTTGTGATCAAAATCCTAGCCAGATTAATCAGACAAGAGAAAGAAATCAAAGAGACACAAGGAAGAGGTCAAATTATCCTTATTTGTGGATAGCATAATCCTTTACCTAAAAGACCCCAAATAGTCCTCTAGCAAACACTTAGACCTAATTAACTCCTTTAGCAAAGTGGCAGGATACAAAATTAACACTCAAAAATCAGGAGCCTTCCTTTATACCAATTATGAATAGGAAGATAAGGAAATTAATGCAACAATCCCTTTCACAATGGCCACCAAAAACATAAATACTTAGGAATCAATCTAACCAAAGACCTTGAAGATCTCTACAAGGAAAACTTCCAAACATTGAAGAATGAAATTGCAGAGGATACTAGAAGGTGGAAGGACCTACCCTGCTTATAGATTGGGAGAATCAATATTGTAAAAATGTTATACTACCAAAAGCAATTTACACATTTAGTGCAATTCTCATTAAAATCCAAACAACAGATTTTGCAGAAACAGAAAAAGTAATCGAAAAATTCATATGGAAACACAAAATACCATATATAGCCAAAACAACCTTAAGTTGCAAATCAGTGCAGGCAGGGTCACAATTACTGACTTTAAGCAGTCCTGCAGGAATATAGTAGCAAAAACAGAATGATACTGTCACAAAAATAGGCTTAAAGACCAATGGAACAGAACTGAATACCCAGAGATACATTCATGCAACCTCAGCAACCTGACTTTGACAAAAGGGCTAAGGATGCAAAATGGAAAAATGATACCCTATTGAACAAATGGTGCTGGGAAACTTGGATTGCCATCTGCAGAAAAATGAAAACAGACCTGTACCTCTCAATTTACATGAAAGTCAACTAGAAATGGATAGAAAAACCTCAATACAAAAGCAAAACCTTTAAAACTACTAGAAGAAAAGATAAGAAACACACTCCAACATGTAGATATAGGAAAGCATTTCCTTAGCAAGATTCCAATTGCTCAGGAAATCACAACAAGAATTGACAAATGGGATTATGTGAAATTAAAAAGCTTCTGCACAGCAAAAGAGACAATCAATAGAGCTAAGGGAAGGCCCACTGAATGGGAGAATATCTTCACATCCTACACATCCAATTTCTAGAATTTACAAAGAACTCAAGAAAGCAAATCCCAAGAGAACATATAACCTAATACACAAGTGGACAAAGGAACTGGACAGCTTTCAAATAAAGAAGTTCATAAGACTAAGAAGCACATGAAAAAAATGGCCAATATCCCTAGCCATTAGGGAAATGCAAATCAAAACAACTCAGAGATTCCACCTAATTCCAGTGAGAATGTCCAAGATCAACAAAACAAACAATAATAAGTGCTGGCTAGGATGTTGAATAAAAGGAACCCTCTTACACTATTGCCTGCAGCCATAGCCCTGTGTCATCCGATCCCGTCAGATCTCGGAAGCTAAGCAGGGTCAGGCCTGGTTAGTACCTGGATGGGAGACCACCTGGGAACACCAGAAGCTGTAGGCTTGGGAGAAGGACCTGGCAACCCCTTCCCAAAAATCAATCTGCCATTGAAAACCCTATGCACAGCAGAGAAGCACTGACAATAGTGTTTCCCCTGTTGTACAGATGGTCGCTATGAGTCGGATACCAACTCGACGACACCTAACAACAACAACTTACACTATTGGTGGGACTGTAAATTGGTTCAACCTCTTTGGAAATAAATATGGAAATACTTCAGAAAACTAAAAATAGAACCACAATACTACTCAGCTTCACTACTACTGGAAATATACTCAAAGGGTGACAAGTCATTATACCACAGAGATATCTCATCTCCATATTCAATGTAGCACACTTCATAATAGCAAGAATATGGAACCAACCAAGATACCCATCCACAGAAGGATGGATAAAAACTATGGTACATATACACAAGGGAATATTACTAAGAAATAAAAAGAATGAAATAATGTCACTTGCAGCAAAATGGATGGAACTAGAGGATATCATCTTAAATGAACAAACAAAGGCTCAGAAAGAGAAATACAATATGTTCTCACTCACATTTGGGAGTTGAATCTTAAAGGAAGAAAAAATCCAATACATAAGTTGATATATAAAAATGCACAGATACACTTAGTGAAGAAGGGGTAATAGACCCCTTCTAGAGTAGACAAAAAGGAGGGAGGGAACTAACAAAGGGAAGCAAAAATTTCAGAAAGTGGAATGGGGAGGCAAAACAATATAGACGGAAAAAAGGGTAGAGGATAATCTCAATCGAAATGATACAACTTCAGGAGTACATGGGAAAAATAGGGGAACATAACCCAAATATGTTTATGAGTTTTACTATATATTATTCAAAGTTCCCATAAACCTAACCAAAAGTGATGTAATAGTTGTATAATGGAAAAAGCAAATGCTGCATCACCCTGTACCACACCATTTGCCAATAAAAGAAAAAAAAAAGGACAGGTGAAAAAAGAAAAGATCAAAGTACATATCAAAAGAGACTCTGATCTTGCCCTTGAACACTGAGCAGCTACAGTAAAATGAAGACATGACAAAGTTAAAGAACTACACAGAAGAGTTCAAAGGGTAGCTCAAGAAAATAAAATCAAATATTATAATGACATGTGCAAAGGGCTTGCTGTTTTTGTTGCTGTTGTTAAGTGCTATATAGTCTGAACCAACTCATACTGACCCTATGTACAACAGAATGAGACATTCCTCAACACTGTGCCTTGCCCAGTACTGTCAGTACTCCTTGACACTGTGTTACATCCAGCACTGTCATTACTTCTCTGCTGTTCATAGGGATTTTGATGGCTTATTGTTTCAGGATTATTTCAGAAGTAAGAATGCCAGATCCTTTTCCCATTTTTGAGGTGTTAAGGATCAAACCCACGTCCTCAAAGAGCACAGAGCATCAGTCTACTAACTAAGCTAAACCCTAGCTCCTCATTAAAGAGCTGCAGATATAAAATCAAAAGAGAAGAATATGCTCTGTTTTTCTCAAGCTTAAAGAATTGAAAAAAATTCAAGCATTGAGAGGCAATGATGAAGGACTCTATAGGAAAAATACTAAATGATGCAAGAAACATCAAAAAATGATGGAAGGAATGCACAGGCATTATACCAAAATGAATTGGTGGATAATCAACCATTTTAAGGAATTCCATATGATCAAGAACAAATGGTAGGGAACAAAGAAGTGGAAGCTCCCCTGAAGACCTTGGTGAAATATAAGACTCTAGGAATTAATGGAATAGCAATTAAGATGTTTTGAAACAGATATAGCACTGGAGGTGTTCACTTATACATGCCAAGAGACTTGGAAAATAGCTACCTGGTCATCTGATTGGAAGAGATCCATATTTGTTCCTATTCCCAAGAAAGGGGATCCAATCAAATTTCAAAATTATTGAATGATATCATTAATATCACATGCAAATATAATTTGGCTAAAGATCATTCAAAAATGATTGTAGCAGTATATAGACAGAGAACTGCCAGAAAAATTAACCCTGGTTTAAAAGAAGGCATGGAACATGGGAAATCATTGCTGATGTAAGATTGATATTAGCCAAAAGTAGAGAATAGCAGAAAGATGTCTACCATGTTTTATTGACCATGCAAAGGCATTTTTCATGTGGATCACAACAAATTATGGATAACATTGAGAAGAATGGGAGTACCAAAACACTTAATTGTACTCAGGAGGAATCTGTACATGGACCAAGAGGCAGTTGTTCAAATATTTCTCCATAACTCTTCAATCTCTATATTGAACAGATAATCTGAGAAGCTGGACATTATGAAGATTGTGGCATCGGGATTGGAGGGAGATTCATTAATAACCTACATTATGCAGATAATACAACTTTGCTTCCTGAAAATGAAGAGGATTTGAAACATTTACTGATGAAAATCAAAGAACAAAGCCTTCAGTATGGATTGCGCCTCAGCATCATGAAAACAAAAATCCTTAGAACTAGGTCATTAAGTTGCATCATGATAAATTGAGAAAAGATTGAGGTTTCCAAGATTTTGATTTACTTAATTCTACAGTCAACAACCATGGAAGCAGTAGTCAAGAAACCAAAAGATGCATTGCATTGGGAAAACCTCTTGCAAAAACCTCTTTAAAGTGTTTAAAAGTATAGATGTCACATTGAAGGTGAAGTTGTGTCTGGTTCATGCCATGATATTTTCAGTCACATCATATGCTTGTGAATGCTGGACATTGAATAAGGGAGACAAGATTAGAATTCAGGCTTTTGAATTATGGTGCTGGAGAAGATTATTGAATATTCCATGGGCTGCCAAAAGAAGCAACAGATCCATCCTAGAAGTACAACCAGAGTGATCCTTGGAAGGATGGCTAAAGTTTGTTGTATGTATTTTGGACATCAGAAGAGCCCAATCCTTGGAGAAAGATATCATGTGTGGAAGAGTGGAAGGTCAATGAAAAAAAAAAAAAACAAAAACAGGAATATCCTCAACTAGATGGATTGGCAATGTGCCTGCAGTAATGGGTTTCAACATAAAAAAAGATTTTGTGCATGGCACAGTGTCAGTGAATATTTAATTCTGCTCTATATAGAGTTACTATTAGCTGGACCAGGGCTGGAGTTTAGCTAAGTTAGTAGAGTGATGCTCCACACACTCTAAGGACCTGGGTTCAATCCCCAGCACTGCAAAAAGTGGTAATCCATTCCAAAAGCAATCCCAGAACAACCAGCCACTGAAAATCTCATGAGGGTCATTATGAGTTAGACTCAACTTGAGGGCACTTAACAACAAAAACAACAATTAGGTGGTCCAGACTAGACAGCATCTAACAACAACATCATTAATATCTCTCCTTAGTATATTACATTTGGTACAATTGTTGTTGTTGTTGTTAGGTGCCATCTAGTTGAGTCTGACTCATAGTGACCCTCATAGGGTTTTCAATGGCTGACTGTTTCGGGATTGCCTTGGGAGTAGGTTGACATATCCTTCTCCCATTTTGCAGTGCTGGGAATCAAACTCAGAACCTCAGAGACTGCAGTGCAGCACTCTACCAACTGAGCTAAATCCCGGCCCTTGGTACAATTAGTGAACTGATATTGATATATGCAATGATTACATTACTAATGTCACTAAATTCCATGCTATATTCCTACTTACTAGTTTCAATGAGTGATAATTGACTTGACAGCACCTAACAATAAACAGACATAGACACACACACACACACACACACACACACTTTATATTCTGCGTGTGAAAGGAAACATGTAATATATTTCTTTCTTTCTCCCATTACTTTGTCTAGTTGCTCCCTCCCTTGAGTCCTTTTTTCATCTGAAATAGTCCCTCTTCTACTTTCATGACTGTTAGTCAGCTTGTGTACCACTATATCAAAATTCCTGAAGGAAATAAACTTATAGAAGGAATTATTTATCAGAGATCACTATTTAGAGTATTTCAGTTCATGGAGGAAGGTCATGCATGGTGACAAGGTAGACAGCTGTGCTATGGCAAAGCACCTTACATCATGGTTATCAGGAGGCAGAGAGAGATTATAGAAACCAGGGGTCTATGTAAAACCTTCAAAAGCCTGCCAACACTGATCCCTCTCTGCAAAGCTAAGTCCCACTTCCCAAAGTTCCATAGCCTCCACAAACAGTGCCACCAGCTAGGGATCAACTATTTAAACACATGTTTGGGGGACATTTGAGAATCAACCCATAATAATGACATATATATGTTGTTGTTGTTAGGTGCCTTAGAGTCGGTATCCAACTCATAGAAACCCTCTCTACAACAGGGGAGACACTATTGTCAGTGCTTCACTGCTGCTCATAGGGTTTTCAGTGGCAGATTGATTTTTGGGAGGGGGTTGCCAGGTCCTTCTTCCAAGCCTACAGCTTCTGGTTTTCCAGGGTAGTCTCCCATCCAGGTACTAACCAGGCCCGACCCTGCTTAACTTCTGAGATCTGACGGGATCGTATGCCACAGGGCTATGGCTGCAGGCTGACATATATATATATATATATATATATATATATATATATATATATATATATATATATATATGGTGTGTAGAATCAACACATGAGAGAAATAGTTTTCCTTTATATTACCAGTTATCACTAGAGTGTAATTATTGAATGGAGTGGAGGTACATATTGACAATGGAAAAAAATGACTTCATAAAATACCTGTTGTTAGGTACTGTGGAGTCCATGTCCAACTCATAGTGACCCTATGTACAACAGGTGAAACACTATTGTCAGTGCTTCTCTGCTATTCATAGTGCTTTCAGTGGCAGGTTGATTTTTGGGAGTGGGTTGCTGGGCCCTTCTCCAAAGCCTACAATATCTGGTGTTCCCAGGCATTCTCCCATCCACGTACCAACCAGCCCCAGCCCTGCTTAGCTTCTGAAATCTGTCAGGATCAGTCACCACAGTGCTACAGCTGCAGAACACATAAAATACCTAAGAGTAACTCAACATGAAATATGGAAGTGCTAAATTTAAACAAAGAGAGCATTTATAAAGTTTTTTTCAAGAAGAGAAAGATGATTTGAAATCATTCCTGCAGAATGGAAAAAATATTGCAAGGACATTAATCTACTGAATTAATCCATGAATTCAATTAATTCTAGCAAGATATCAAACTTTTTTTAACATTAATAACCAATTTTAAAGTTTATCTAGAACTTCTGGATTAAGAAAGAGGATTAAAGGCAACCTCTGTGTGACATTGTAAAATATAGCAGTTAGAATATGAAGGAGTAGACTCTTCCAAAAAAGGTGTGGTAAAACACAGAAACCACAGAGGAGATTGTGAGATGGTCCCAGGTTGCAGAAAATTGCTGAGCCCTAAGATGGAGTGAGAAGGAAACATCTCGAGCTGCAATTTCCCTTGGAGGCATGAAAACAGAGATTTCATAAAAAGAGATAAGCCATACAGCCCTTGCCATCAGACCGGCAGTCCTACATGACAAGCCCATAGTCCTTGGAGCCCTTGAATTCATCCAGGGATTTAGTGAGATAGTATCTTTTCCTGGATGGCAGGGCTTGACATTGGAGAAGTGACTGCATGCACCAGGTCTCACAAGGCCATGACCCAATGCCATCTTGAGAGGGAACCTACTCTATGACACCGAACTACACCAGGGGCCTGAAAACAAAGAATTATTACCAGTGGAGGGCCTGGGTGGGGGGGACCTGCCACAGCACCAGCATGCTACACAGAAGCAGCTCGCAGTAGCAGTGAGGGAAGAGATGAGACTGACATGCTGAAAGGTTCAGGCAGCAAGAAGCTTGGGCTCAGAAGCAAGTCCAACCCCCAAGAGACAGGAGACATGTCCATCTCCTGATGGGAACAATGGAGACTGTGAACTCTGGCCCATGGTCAGGTAAAAAGACTCCATCTTCATCTCCTCTACCCTCACCTGACTCCAATATTAGAGGTCACAGAAAGAAGCCCTTCAAGTGCTGCTGCTTGTTTGTTTTTGTTTCTTTTTCTTCTTCTTCTTCCTCCTCCTCCTCCTCCTCCTCCTCTTCTTCTTCCTCTTCTTCTTCTTCTTCTTCTTCTTCTTCTTCTTCTTCTTCTTCTTCTTCTTCTCCTCCTCCTCCTCCTCCTCCTCCTACTTCTTTTTCTTCTTCTTCTTTCTCCTTTCTTCCTGTTGTGCTGGGCATTGAACCTAGAGCTTTTTACCAGGTAAGTGCTGTACCACTGTGAAGTATCATCAGTATTTCTTTTATTTTTGCTGGGAGATGGGATCACATTGAATTACACAGGCTGCCTCTGGCCTGAGGCTCAATTTCCTCCTGCCTCAGCTCCCAGAGATGTGGGGTTGTAGGAGAGCAAGTTGGCATCTGAACCTTTTTTTTTCCTTTTCCTTTTTCTATTTGTACCTCTTTTTATTGTTAATTCTCATTTTCTTATTTAACTTTTTTCTAATGTAATGTTTATCTTTTTTCTTGTTAACTTTTAAATCTTTTCTGGCTGTGTGTCTCCCTTTTTCTATTTATGCTTTAAATCTCTTAAGCTCATTACTTCCTATTGCTCTGCTATGTTTATCTAATTCTGTTTATATGTTTATATACTTTTCCTTATTTTGTAATTTTTTTTTAACTTTTGCTCCTTTTCTTCCTTCCTAACATTCATTTCTTTCTAGATCTTCTTTTTCCTTTCATTTACTTCAAAACTGAAGGATCTTTATGTCTCCTCATTCTCTGCATCCCCTTCTTACTTCAAGCTGATACTATTTATATTTTCATTCTAGATATTTTGTAACTTCATAGCTCACTCTATGTTATTATTGCCATTATTTGTTCTATAGGAATTATTGGTGAAGTAGTTGTATTTTAAATGTATTTCTATATCTAGTTTGATGAGGTATTGTATTTGTTATAGTGGTTTGTCTTCCTCTCTGGAAGTGGCACTGAAGATTGCAAACTCAAGAGAAAGCCACTCAATAAAAAGAGCCCTAAATTAAATGAGAAATGATATCTACCCCTAAACATATACAAATCACAAATCAGAAGCACAAGAAATATGAAAAAGTAATGCAACACATCTTTTCAAAAGTGCATGATTCTTTAACCACTGAATCTAAGGATTCAGAAGTAGTAGAAATATCAGATACAGAATTTAGAGGTCTACTTGTAAAAATGACCAATGACTCCAAAGAAGACACAATAAGCAAATGCAGAAAGTAAGGAAATCAATACAGGACCTAGGTCAGAAAGTCACTAATGTAGAAAACAAAGTTAGCAAAATGGATGAGAAATTCAGCAAAGAAATTGAAATTTGGAAAAAAAAAATAGAAATGTTAGGACTTAAAATTTGGATGCATGTGTATAGATAAATATTCCCACAAAAAGACATACAAGTGGAAAGGAGACCACCAGTAGGGGGTGGGAGAGGGGATAGGAGGGGCATGAGAGGGTAAGGAGGAAGTTATGTGAGCAATGTACAATGAAACCCAAATATGGAAATGTCACAATGAAATACCTGTCAGAATGAAACACATTAAGTTTTACATTAAAAATTTCCAATAAAAAAAGAAATGTTGGAAATGAAGAATTCATTAAAACAAATAAAAAAACACAGTAGAAAACATCAACAGTAGACTAGATGAAGCAGAAGATACAATATCCAAGACAGAATACAAGGTTGAGCAATACTACATTCATATTTCAACAAAAAATAAACAAAAAATATGACCTCAATTTTCAAGAACTTTGGGACATGATCAAGAGGCCAAACCTAAGAATCCATAGGGTAGAAGAAGGAGCTGACACAAAAACTAAAGGAATAGAATACTTATTCTGTGAAAATATAGCAGAAAATTTTCCAAGTCTGGGGAAAGAGATAGATATCCAAACACAAGAGGCATTTAGAACACCAAATAGACATGACCATGGCACACAACAATTAAAATGCCAAGCCTGCAGAACAAAGAAACAATATAAAAAGCTGCAAGAGAAAAACACCAACTCACCCTCAAAGGAAAATCCATCAGAATTACATCACACCTCTCAGCCCAGACACTAAAATGTAGAAAAGCATGGAATGATATGTTTCAAGCACTGAAAGTAAGTAATTGCCCACTAAGATTATGATATCCATCAAAGTTATCATTTAAAATTGATGGAGAAATAATGACATTTCAAAACAAGCACACACTAAAGCGATACACCACCACTAAGCCAGTATTATAGAAGATACTTAAAGGAATCCTACACAAACAGAAGGAGGAAAGTCTCCACCATGAGAACACAGGAAAGAATAAAGTTTATAATCTTGTAGAACAGAGCTATCTGCCACCCTAGACCATATACTTCTGCACTGCTACATAAGAGTTTGAGGTCTACTTGTTTCAAGATTACACTATAATGTGGGTGAGCCTATAGCCATACCACTGTGGCATCTGATCCCGCCAGATCTCGGAAGCTAAGCAGGGTCAGGCCTGGTTAGTACTTGGATGGAAGAACACCTGGTAATACCAGGTGCTGTAGGCTTGGGAGAAGGACCTGGCAATCCACTCCCCAAATCAATCTTCCATTGAAAACCCTTTGAATAGCAGAAAAGCCTTAACAATAGTGTTTCTTTTGCCTGTTGTACACAAGGTCGCTATGAGTTGGATACCAACTCAATGGCACCTAGTAACAACAACACAGTAACACCTAGTAACAACAACAACAACACAATGTTCTATCCAAAAGCTACAGAATATACATTATTCTCAGCAGCTCATGGAAATTTCTCTAAAATAGATCACATTTTAGGCCATAAATCAAGTCTTAGCAAATACATAAAAATCAAAACAATTTTATGTAACTTATCAGGCCATTCTTGTTGTTAGGTGCCATCGAGTTGGGCCAACAGTTTTCAATGGCAATTGTCTTAGGATTGTTTTTAGAAGTAGACTGCCACATCCTTCTCCCATATATCAGACCATAATGGAATAAAACTAAAAAGGAACAGCAAGAAAAATTATAGAAATTATACAAATACATGGAAAATGAATAATACACTCTTAACTGACTAAAGGGTACTTGAAGAAATCAGAGACATAGGCAAAAATTTTCTGAAAAATGGCCTCAATAACTCAGGAAACAATAGAAAGAACTGACAAATGGAGTTGCATGAAACTAAAAAGTTTTTGCACAGTAATGGATGCAATTATCAGAGTGAAGCAATAGCCTACATAATGGGAAGAAAATCTTTGCCAGGTATACAGCAGACAGGGCATTAGGAGAAATACAAATGGCCAACCAACATATGAAAAAATATTCAACATCCTCAGCCTACAGGGAAATGCAAATCAAAATTATTTTGAGATATTATCTCACCCCAGTCAGAATGACTAGCACCAACAAAACAAACAACAAAAAATCCTAGCAAGGATATAGGGAGAAGTAACCCTATTATACTGCTGGTGGAAATGCAGGTTGGTGCATCCAATATAGAACTCAGTTTTGAGCTTCCTCAGAAAACTAAAAGTAGACCTACCATGTGACCACCAATACCACTCCTGGGTATATATACAAAAGAATATGTCAATATACCAGAGATACCTTCTCATCCATGTTTATGACAGCATTATTCACAATAGCCAAGATATGGAATCAACCTAGCTGTCTATCAGCAGAAAAGTAGATAAGGAAATTGTGGTACATATACACCATGAAACTTTAGTCAGCCATAAAGGAGGACAAAATCATGGCATTTGCTGGAAAATGGATGGAACTTGAGATATCATTTTAAGCAAAATAAGCCAGAGGCAGAAAGACAAACATTATGTGTTTGCTTTCATATGTGGATGTTGGACTTCAATAGACATTCAATATTAAAACATATAGGTTATGAAAGCAGAAGGGCAAATGCAGAGAAAGAAAATGGATTAAAGAAAAGGAGGATGGGCAAGAAGAGAGGATAATGAGAGAAAGAAAAGGAAATATCACATATTTTGCCCTTAAGGAAAAATTGCACTGAACATATATAGATAGTTATACAAACAAGACATGAAAGTAGACCCCAATGGTGGGGTGGAAGGGGACAGGGAAGGAGGTAATGTGAGGGTAATGGAGGAGGTGAACACGAGCAATGTACAATGAAACGTATGTATGGAAATGTCATAATGAGACTTATATTGTACACTAAAAATTACTAATAATATAAGATTACTGGGAACAAAAATTTAGACTACATGAAGTTGACAGTCACTCCTCTTTCACTCCTCACTCTATATTCAGTACTTGGAATTTTTGATGCACATAATAGGCCCTAGACTGGTAACTATATATTAATTGATTAAATTAGTGAATAAATACAATTCTAGTAATAAATGTGACATAGTAAGTATACAACAAGAGATAAAACATTTTTGAAATAGGAAAAACTCTATCACAGATTAGAATAATTTGTTATATCTTCATAGTTATTGTAGCTTGCCATGACTACCATGCTCCAGACCAGCCCTCCTATAATAAACAACAATAAAACTGCAACAAATAAGTAAAGCAACTCTTTTCAGACCCTGGACAAGAGACAGTGAAATACTGCAGTCTCTGAAAGGTAAAATCACAAGATTAGCTCCCATTGTGCCTCAACTGTCTGCCCAGAGGCAAGTTCCTAACTAAAGCAGAGAAAAGAGAAGGTGCTCAAAAGGAGTATGTTGTCCTTTCACAAAAACCTGATAAAAACTTTATAGAATGACACACCAACAGCTTTTCTCAACAAAATAGTTGCAAACCAAATCCAGAAATCTGTAAAAGGAATGGCATTTTATTATCAAGTAGTGGTCATGTCAGAAATGCAATGTTGGCTCAACATTCAAAGCTCAGTATAAACTACTTTTAAAGAATATTTACTGAGCATCGTGGATATATACTCAGTGGTAGAATACTTGCCTAGCATTCCTTAAGGCTGTGGATTCAATTCCCCACATGAAAAATAAATAAATACACTGAAACCATAGTAATTAAGATAATTTTGGTAATAAAGACTTTGGTCTTAAAAATGTGCATTACATCCTCAAGCACAACAAGAAATACTTTAAATAAGGACTAGATAGAACAAATCACATGTTTTGGAGGCAGCAATAATTTCTTAGAGAAGAGAAACTAGAAACTCAGATCAAGACAATCATATATATATATATATAATATATATATAATATATATATATGTATATATTTAGAGAGAGAGAGAGAGAGTTCACTATATAGTTTTCCTAATAGAGTGTTACTTTAAGCCATCTCTGCAATCCTTCTAACTTCTTTATAAGTTGAGTTGAAAGCCTCTTGGCTGTTGGCTGTTGCTGAGTAAGTATGGAGCAAACCCATAGATCTTTTTTGTCCATTAGTGTCCAGTGATTAAGTGAGGAAAATATTGAGATTTTTTCTCTTTACACAAGTCAGCTTTAATGAACTTTTATGTTTTAATGAACTTGTTCTATGTGTGTTACATTTTCATAGATTAAAATGTGTCTGGTGTTTACAGGGAATAATTAAATTTAAATCCTAGCTTTCAGATACAGATGAATAGCAACTGCTCTTCAATAAACCACAATACTAGGAAAAAAATTATATTACAGCAGTTGTAAATTTTACTTCTGCTGTGCAGTGCTTCCTCATTGTTTTTGGTGTTTATTTTCCCAGTCCCCTATGAGATAAAGAGGTCCTGAGCACCAACATATAGAGAGTTTCCAGGTTACAGATCTTGTAGAGTGGAAAGAACTTATAGTGTCACAGATGAAGGACTTGGAGAAATAACTGTCAGGATCAATTTACTGGTTTGGAGAATCTTGAAGAATGAGAATCACTTAGGAAGAGAATATATATTTCAGCCTCTGAACTCCCTCTCATTTACTTCACCTCTAGAACACTTAGGATAAAACTGATAATGTTTTCATCCTGGCTACAAGTGCCACTCCTGAGCCCTACCCTCTGTCCAATACATTCCCTGTTGTTTTCAGTCCCTGATTTATACAGCTACAGTATTAAGTATGATAGGCTCCCTCAGTGGCTGCTTTGTGGCTAGCTATTCAGAACAGAAGAAGCTGGGAAGCTAGACAAAAAAGCCAGGGTATTTCTCTATCTCTTTCCCACTCAATCTAGACAATCTGTCTGACAGTAACTGCATATTTCCAGTTTGGCTTCAGCTCCCATTAGACAGGGATACAGGGATTTAACTGTATGACTCCAGCCCCTTGATTCCTTTATCCCTGCTTCCTCCCTTTATCTTTCTAACCTAGTAGTAGTGGTAGTGGCTTCCTACTGCTGCTAACTTCTGAGGGTCTCACCATCCATTTATATTCCATCACATACCTCATGGATTCTCTGTATTTATTATATCTAACTTAAATACTAAGAAAAACTTTTATTTTCCTAGATGGACCCTCAACAGGAGGATGTGGCAATCCACTCCCAAAATAATCTGCCACTGAAAAACCTATGAGGATCACTATGAGTTGGACCCAACAATGTTGTTGTTGTTGTTAGGTGCCATCAAGTTGGTATCCAACTCATAGTGACCCTCATAGGGTTTTCAATGGCTGTTTCGGGATTGCCTTGAGAGTGGATTGCCAGGCCCTTCTCCCATTTTTGCTGTGCTGGGAATTGAACTCAGGACCCCAGAGACTGCAGCTCAGCACTCTACCAACTGAGCTAAATCCCAGCCCAGACCCAACAATAGATGGACTCTAATCTATGTAAGAAAAAGATACCTCCAAAGGAAAATTTAGGATTTCCCTCCTGAGCAAAAGACTGTCTTTATGCCCTTCTATTTTATTTTTTGTCAGCTTGTGGTGAGGGTGCATTCTTTTAAATGAGGTGCATAAGGTTTGAGTGTGGGTTTTTGTACTGTCACTGCTGCCCTTCTAAAACAAAAGAAAACAAATTCCTTCTCTTACTTTTATTTGTACCCACAGGTCTGAACTGTGAAATCTAAACATGTCAACTCCAGGAGTTCTTATGCCTACGGCCATGCCACTATGGCATCTGATCCTATTAGATCTGAGAAGCTAAGCAGGGTCGGGCCATGTTAGTATTTGGATGGGAGACCTCCTGGGAATACCAGATACCGTGGACTTGGGAGAAGGACCTGGCAACCCATTCCCCAAAATTAGCCATTGAAAGCCCTATGAATAGCAGAGAAGCACTAACAATAGTGTTTCCTTTGTTGTACATAGGGTTGCTGAGTCGGACACCGACTCGGTGTCATGTAACAACAACAGGAATTCTTAGAACTTTTGACTTTAACTTTCTTACTCTCATAAATGTTTTACAGCCGCCTCTAAAATTGCTTCTCTTTCCTGCAAGTAGACATTTGGGTTTGGTGCCTAACACTCCTTCCCTCTTAATGCGGTAACTAAAGATATATTTTCTATAGTGGACTAATTTCACATGCTGGGTGGAAGTAACCATTTCTCTCCTCCCTGGACACAGTTGTGATCATGTGACCTGGGCCTGGCCAATGAGAAGAACTCATGCTCCTGACCACAGTGACTGGGTTAGAGTTTGGTGAGGTAAACAATCAGGGTCAGTCAGAGCCATACTCACACCACCACACTGGACTGTTCTGACTACCACAGCTACAAGAAAAGAAAATATTAGCTCCTTCAATTCAATTTCCTATTAGGAAGATTTTTGAAAGAAGGCTAAGAATTTGATCAGCAAATACTTTGCATTATTAGTTCTTTCAGGATCTGACAAAATTGGGGATCAGGAACCCCCACGACATAGAGCAGGCTATTAGGAACCAGGCCACAAAGCTTGAGGTGAACACCGATCCACAAACTTCATCTGTATTCATAGCTACTCCCCATTACTGGCCTTACCACCTGAGCTCCACCCCCAATCTGTGGGAAAATTATCTTCATAGCCAGTACCTGGGGCCAAAAATGTTGGGGCCCATTGGCCTAAATTGTTAAACACATCTTCACCCAAAGTTACATCCTTCTTAGGGTCACCTATATCCAGTGATTTAGTGAGGTAGGTTATAAATAATCATTCATTTTGGCATGAAGCAGGAAGCTGACAAACTACATTTGCTAATTGCCAATATGGCTGGCTAACACTATGTCAACCAAGAATCACAGTTTAACTTCTCCCTCTGCCCAGTTCTCCTTACTCCCTCTTCCTTTCACAGATGCTGACTGATTACAAACACTTTGCACCCAAGCTCCAACTCAGTATCTGCTTCCATAGAACCTGACTTGCAAGAGTTGGCTTCAAGTATGATATGAGGCAGTGGAAGTTTGGGAACTGGTTTCACTCACAACATGACTGGCCATGAGGAACCTATTGGTGATGACAGGTGCAACACAAGTGCAAAACTATTATCATGCTCTTTGTGAGTGGTACGTGTTTTTCATGGTTTTCCAGAGAAACATAACCAGTAGGATGTGTCTAAATTGTTGTTGCTGTTAGATGCCATCAAATTGGTGTCCGACTCATAGCCACCCTACGTATAACAGGCGAAACACTATTGTCAGTGCTTCTCTGCTTTTCATAGAGTTTTCAGTGGCTGATTGTTTTTGGGGAGTAGGTTGTCAGGTCCTTCTCCCAAGCCTACAGCACCTGGTGTTCCCAGGCAGTCTCCCATCCAAGTACTAACCAGACATGACCCTGCTTAGCTTCTGAGATCTGATGTGATCGGACACCACAGTGGTACAGCTGCAGGCCACATCCATATAGAAAAAGATATTTATTAAAAGAATGGCTCACACAATTATGGAATCCAGAGACTCCAAAGTCTGCAGTGTAGACTCTAGGGTTGGAGACCTAAAAGAATTTATCACAACTTTCCAGTCCAAAGACAAGCAGGAGGAGACCGAGGAATGGCAATGGTGCAGATGAAGTCCAAAGATAGTCTGTTGGACAATTCCCTTTTCCTTGAAGAAGACAGTCTTTTAGTTCTATTCAGCTTTTCAACTGATTGGATGAGGTCCACCCACCTTATGGAGAGCAATCTACTTAACCAAAGGTCATGTATTTAAATGTTAATCTTAACCAAAAACACTCTGTAAATTAGCACATAAAATTAATCATCATAGTATAGTAGGCTGAAAAATAGTCCTAAGATAATGATGTCCCAATCCTTGAAACTTGTGACTGTTACCTCACATGGCAAAAGAGTCTTTGTAGATGCAGTGAAGAATTTTGATATGGGGAGGTTATTCTAGATTACATAGTCACTCGTCCTTATAAGAAGGAATCATAGAGATTTTACTGTAGACATGCACCAGCAGTGTGATGACAGACCCAGAGACTAGAGTGGTGAGCTTTGAAGATGGAGGAAGATGCCACAAGCTAAATAATAGAGATGTTAGAAGCTAGCACTTACAGCAAAAATAAATCATCAATCCCTTGGCTCTAGCCCAGTGGCACTGATAAATCTTTGCTCCTTCAAGCCATGTAGTAATTTGCTATAGCACTGATAGAAACTAAACTCAGGCTGTGCATTTAGCCATTGTAGTGCCCTTTCCTGATTGTTACTCTTAACAGATAGACATTGTAACCCTAGATATAGAACAACATGGTAACTGAGGTCTCAGACTCCTCTGATTGAGGGTCTGGGTCATAGCTACAGTCACACCATTGAGGCAAGTATACATGATAGCTAAGAGTCAGAAGAATCTAGGATGGACACCAGAGGTGGAGAAATAAGTACCAACCAAACTGTCTCCCAAATACAGGTTAAAGCAGTAGAGATGAGCAGCATAATTCACAAACTACAGGAGATGTGAAGATTCCTTTCCAAGGAAAAATATCCTGCCCAACAGTACAGAGCATAGTCAGTAGGCAGCCTTCAGCTTTTAGCCCCTCAAACAGCTCTAGATGGAGAGCTGCATCCTGCCACAGGTCTATTCCTAGGGCACCAAGTACCCAGTGACTGACTGATGCAGAGTTAGGAAGGCCCAGAATCTTGGTCATGATGGGAGACAGATCCGAAAGACAAAACTCACTGCAAATTTACCCCCAGTTTTGGCTTTATCAGAACCTAATTTCAATTTGACTTCTCCTTCTTCCCAATCCTTCTTCCTCACTTTTCCTTTCACGGATGTTGATCTTTAATAAGCAGATTGCACTGCAAATTCCATCTTAGTATATGCTTATGGACGACCTTCCCTGTGGTCACTGCTAAGCTAGTGAGTGAGGTTATTGGACCACTGGCTATCGTTTGTCTGACACCAATGACATCATCTGAGCTCCTTGCCACACCTGAAGCTAAATACATGCCTGAACTTTGCAATAAATTTAAAGTATTATTATTGATGCTAATATTATTTTGCATAAGCTATTTTAAGTATATTTCTATCAGAAGTAAATAATATTGACTCAGTAAACATAAAGATCACCGAATTTATTTTTAAAACAATGATAAATGATGGATGGTTATGAAAGAAATAGAAATTCAATTCTACCATGGCTTGTTCCAAAAAATGTCAGGCTGATACTGGTCTTAGTCTCTTCCATTCCTGATTAATTATGGGAAAATTGGTCATTATCACCACTTACCATACTGGATAATAGTTACTTTGTACCTCTACAAAACAATTTGTTTTTAATCAGTTCCCAGGGAACATCTGCCCAGTTCTCAAAATATTAATTTTTTAAAACAAATTAAGAGCATAATGAAGACGGCTTTCATTCTGTTTTCAAAGCCAAGAAAATAAGCAAGAGCAATGGCAGCAATAAATTACATGGAAGACTAAACCTAGCTTTGCAATTGACAAACAGTTGAGTCTATTACCTACAAAATTTATTGTTTATAAGAATCCTTGAGGTGCTATGTGCTGTGGTGCATGTCTATGATCCCAGCTACTCAGGAGGCTGAGGCAGGAAGATCATAAGTTCAAGGCCAGAGGCAGCCTGCATGACTTGGCAAAACCCTTACCCTGTCTCAAAATTTAAATAAAAAGAGGGATTGGTGATAAATTCAGCGGCAGAGCACTTGCCTAGCATGCACAAGGCCTTGAATTCAACCCTTGGTGTAAAAGAAGAAGAAAAAGGAGGAGGGGTGGGGGAGGAAGGAAGATGTATATTTTTATCTTGATTATTTAAATTTATAAAGTGATAATATTAATAAAGAAAACTCCTTGTAGGAGATATCTCAAAAATACCTATAAATGTTATTTAAGCTTTTTTTCCTACCACCTCGGTTCTTTGGGGTGAATCCAGGACCTCCCACATAGTTTACAAATTCTCTACCAGTAGGCTGCACCTATCATTTTTATTTTTTATCTTGAGACAGGGTCTCTCTAAGTTATGCAGGCTGCCTCTAGCCTTGAATCTGTGATTCTTTTGCCTCTGCCTCCCAAGTGGCTGAGATTACAGGCATGAGCCACCATGACCAGCACATTACTTAAGCTTTCTATTTGAAATGGCACTTTTCAAGGAAAGGGGGGTGAAAAAAAGCAGAATGATGCTAAAATGTAACAACTGCATAACCATGAACACTATGCAAATCATATAAGCACATCTTATGTCCAAGTAGGTTATTCTCAAACTATATTTACAATTGTGTGGAGTATAGGTAAAGCAATTTGTTCAGTTACAATGAATGAATTATGATCCAGGGGTTGCTATAGGTCCTTTTATCAAAGAGTAGTGGTATTAGGCTGGTCTCATTGCCCTATTCCACATGTCCACGACAGCCTAGACTACAATGTGAATTGTGTCTCTGTAATTGGACACCTGTTACCCTTGATAATCTAAGCATATCTCTAGGGTTAGAAGAATCCTGATCTCCTATAACCAGCATTGCTCATGATCAGATGGGTCCCTTGAGTTTATTTATGAAATAATTATCATTATTGAGTCTAAGTAAGCATTACTAAAAGGTAAAATCTGCTCTGATTCTACCAAGTGATGTATATAAAAATGTTTATAGCAGCTTATTCATATTCATCTTCCAACCAGAAACAGCTGAAATGTACATCAATGGGAAAACGTATACATAAACTGTGAAGATTCATATAATAGAACACTATACATCAGAAAAGAATAAATGAATGATATCTGCAATAATGTGTCTAAGACTTACAGATATTGAGTGAAAGAAGGTAGGTACACGAGTATGCACTGTATAGTTTCACTTTGGTGAAATTCAAGGATTGGCAACATTAACTGATTATGATAGAAAGGAGGGCAGCAGTTACTTTGAAATGGCTGAGTTTTTATTGAAAGGGGACATGAGGGAAGCTTCAGATTTCTGGAAACATGTCATATCTTGATCTAAGTGGCAGTAATATTTGGATATGTGTACAAAAAAAATCCTTAGCTTTATTCACTTTATTACATGCATACTAAAACTGAATGATCAAGTTTAGTCTTAAATTTGCTGTCACTCATTTGACCATGAACACATTGGCTAGTGTGCCACTTCATAAAGAAGCAGAGTGAATTATTAGGATGACATATCTAAATAGACTACCACCCTGACATCCTTCTTAAAAGCATTCATCCTGATTATGCAATGCCCTTTATACTTTTTAAGTTGATGTGGGTTTTGGATGTTTTTGTTTTGATGCTGAGGATTGAATCCAAGGCCTTTTGCATACTAAGTGAGTCTTCGACCACTAATCTGCATCACCAGCCCTAATAACTTCTTAATAAAACCTGAATTTTGAATTGATCATTCATTTGCACTGACAGATTTGTCCCAAACTGCCTATTTCCTGGGATTCAGCAGCTGTGTAATCAGCAATATGTATTTATTAGCAAACCAGCAATAACACGTAAAACATAAAACCACTAATCACATCAGTTGGTAATTCATGCCACTCTGTGCAACAAGTAGAAGCTTACTTAACTTTCATTTTCAAGGTCTATTTTTGCCCATTTCTCCATTCAAACCAACCCAGCAACTGAAGTAGTTAATTATCTGAAGCCACTTCCATATTATGGTTCTTAAGGTTCTTAACATATTTCTTTATTGAAACTTACCATCTGGTTTATGTCTCTTCTTTAATTTTGTCATATTATACCAAAGGTTGTCTATAGCCATGCCACCCTGGTGTCCAATCTTGTCAGATCTCAGAAACTAACTAGGATCAGGCCTGTGAATACCAGGTACTGTAGGCTTGGGAGAAGGACCCAACAACCCACTCCCAAAACACTCAGCCATCAAAAACCTTATGAATAAAGAAGCACTGACATAGCACCAGGAATGATACAGTGTCAGGTAGTGTTTCATCTGTTATATACAGGGTCACTGTGAATCAGACCTGATTTGATGGCATTTAACAATAACAATACCAAAGGTCAACCAAAGGAAGATAGTTTTATTTTCTTTTGTGTTATTCATTGGACTATTTGGATGAGTAGAAGAACAAAAATATCAAGTAATGAAATCATTTAAAGTCAGGCCTCTAACTCTGAGTCACACACCATTTATGAGGCTTGTAAACCCTGCGTTTTATTAGAAAATGTTGATTATTAAAGGTTTAGAAGTCTGAAAGTCTTGTTAACAGCCTCTCCATGCTGACTGAGAATCTGGGAAAATTGCAATCTCTTTCCAGGCTGCATTTTAAACAATTATTTCCATGGTTGCTTTTTGAAACTAAATGATTTCTATCCTTGAAAAATTGAACAAACAACTGAATTCTGGCCTTGCAAAGGTCTCTCCTATTTTCAGGTTGATGGCATTACTATATACCATCTGCTTTTTGAGACTGTGGGATCTCCCAGACCATCCTTAAAACCAAGATCATATGTACATTTATGAAGAGGGATGAAGTGCTATATTGAGCTGTTTCTGCCTCATGCTAGATTAAAGTAAACCTGTTCAGGAATTTGTAATAATCTGTCATGCATTAAAATGTCACTCAGCAAGATATAGTTTTCACTTTCTTTTTATGGAAAGAATTGAGTCTTTCACATATTTTATTTTGTATGAGGGTCAAAATGTTATGCATTTACAATGAAAATAATATACAACTATTACAATACTAGACACACAGGAAATACCCAATATATTCTCACTGACTGACTGACATATAAATGAGCCAGGCTATTGTTTATGATCTTTCACTGGTTGGGAAGCCTAGGAGACACATTACTTATTTTAAAAAGAACTAAAAAATCAGTACCTGCATGTCCAGCTCTATTATTCTGTCCATCTGCTTTTGGCCTGGATGAGAGGATATTTAACCTAGATTTCACTGGTCTTCAGTTGTGTCTACTTGACCTTCCTTGACACAAGTGGAGTATATGCAAGCTATGCACACAGCAGAAAAGACAAGTCAATATCTGGTCTGCAAAGTCAATACAATTTTTAATACTTAACTGTGTACTGTTCAAGAGTTCCTACAAAGAAAACTAAAAGGGTCTGGTCCACACCCTCTTGGAACTTACAACACACTGAGTTCTGGTCTCTGGAACAAAAATGTCAATTAAAGAGTAAGGTGATAGTAATATACAAAGTGCAAAGAAGAAGCTGAATGGATACTTATTTGGATGTATAGATATAATGAGATCTATGTAATTATGTAAGTAACCTGAACTAGAGAAGAGGAAGTTGTATTTTTTCCAATGTCATTTTGGTTTTTGCTCTTTCACCCCAGTTTAGTCTTTACACTTTGCCAATTTTCAAGAAGACATTTTTTTCCAATAATAAAACTTAAAAATTCAATATTATTCATTTATCTAAGTTTTATATACCATCTGTAGTATATTATATTAGTTCATCATTCCTTTTCAATGTCCAATTTATACAAGCAGGTCAAAGTCTGGGTATTTTAACTAGTGCAGACATTCTTTGGGTAAAAATGTCTCTATATGAATAACAGCATTATTTTAAATCATACTGCTCATCCTCAAATTGAAAAAGATAGATAAAAATTCTTTAAATATTGGCTTCCTGAAATTGAGTAAATTTCACGAAATCCTCAACAGTTCTTGTTGTACTTGAATAGGTAGCTGCATAGATACTTCTGATTGACTCAATGACACTTTTTATAAGGATTGAATCACTTGTGGTTCATTAGGAAAACAGAAGCCACTCTGTGTGTCATGGATCCTTTAAGGTATGCACTAAAGAATCAGGAATGTACACTTCTGTTGAAAGAGATAAGAGAATAGAAGAAAGAGAAACTTCTACCTTGAGATACAGGAGCTGCCTCTGAAGACGAGATTGTCTGAGCCTGAAGCACTAAAGAGGTTGGTTAAAAGTATGCCTGGATGCGCTTCAGTCATCTGGCATCTCAGGAATGGGCCTAAGACCTAACTTAACCTGAAACTACTAAGTGAGTGGTTCTGGATAGCTCACCTCTGACTCCACATTTGGTACAACTACATCCAGAAAATAATGACTTCTTCTTCTCTTTTGAGTTCTTTTCATGGGCAAACTCAAATCTGGAACTACTTTGTAATTCTGAAGTATACAGTTCCCAGTTGATTTGCTGAAATACAGAGATCTTACACTTCTATTGAAGAGAATGTTGGAAGCCCAAAGGACTAAGTAATGTAGCACAAGTGCTTCCATTTCATGCATTGCTTTCTAAAATAATTCTCACGATAAGCCACTCTTACCTTAAAAGGATATTTGTGTTCCAGTGTGTTGTATTTTGTAAGTTACAAGATATGAAATATGTTGTTGTTTTTGTTGCTATTGTTCTTAGGTGCTACCACATTGGGTCCGATTCATGGTGACCCTATGTACAACAAAACAATGTAACACTACCAGACACTATGCCATGCCCAGCATAATGTCAGTGCTTCTCTGCTAGTCATGGGGTTTTCTAAGGTTTATTGTTTCACTATTGTTTTGAGAGTAGGCTTCCACATCCTTTTCCTATTTTTTTGGTGCTGGGGATCAAACCCAGGGCCTCAGAGAAAGCAGAGCAGCACTCTACCAACTGAGCTAACCCCCAGCCCATACTGAAAATTTCCTTCTAAGGTCAATAGACTCCTCTTGGCAGGAAAAATAAGTATGAGAAACATAGCATTTTTAACCCTGGCTTGAAAATTATCAATGAACAAAAATAGCATAGGAAAGGCATTGAAAAGCTTTCAGGATAGAGTGACACACGTCTGACTTTAATCCAACATTTTCACATTTTAGGGATCAAAGAGCCCATTTTTTTGGATAGCACTTGCTAGCAAGTTTCCACAGTTCACTTTTACATAAACCCTCTTCCAGAAGATGGTTTTGGCATCCTTGAAGATTACTAAACAAAATTATAGCTAAATAAATATTAAATACATTATTTCTTGTCCCCTTTGGCATTCTATTGAAATCACAATATTGAGACTGCTAAGGCACTGAACCCCCAAAACAAGAGGAACTGGAAAGAAAACATTAGAAATGAGACATTTAAGTAGTCCTGAAAGATGGATAATAGCTACAAAATTAGCAACTGGGGGATGTCCTTTAAAATATTCAACAATCAGCATGACTGGAACCACAGCCAATCATAAGAGAAACCAGGAGAATTTTATGGCTAAGTACTGGAGGCTCGCTGCTCTGCCAGATATTAACCATCTCATCAGAGGATGGATGATGGACCCCAGGTGAATAAGCTAGGGCTGTGGGAAATGGGGGATATCAATAAATGAGGGCATGAAACTATTTAGGAATTATCCAGAAGTGTTTCAAGGGTTTAATGAAATCACTCCTGGGAACAGGCATTCTATTATATACCCAGCACTCACAAGGCTGAGGCAGGAGGATTGTGAGTTCCAAGGCAGTCTGGGCTACATAATTAGACTATCTCAAAAAAAAAAAAAAGTTTTTCTAATTAGGAACAGAAGATGATTTAATTTCTGTATGTGGAAAGATTTAAATTCTCTATGTGGAAAATATAGTCTAAGGGTGCAAAAGGTTTTATTGATTATAGAAGGAAATTGTGTGTTATATCGGTACATAACATACTAGTTATTTTTTCTATAACTACCATACATAATAACTATTCAATGTTTGTCCCCTAAAATTAAGAAATTATTGAAAAATGTTGGAAACATTTCTTCTCAATCTCCACAAAGAATACATATATCAGAGTTGCTTACTACTCACAAACAAGAATAAGAAATATATTCTTAGCAAAAATGTATGTCCTAAATGATTCCTCAAATGCACTCTAACTGGAAAACCTAATCTTTCTTGGTCTAGTACAGAAATCTCAAAACCTCCAGAGTTTTTGTTAGAAAAGACTCCTGTGCTCTGTAATTACTTCTCCCTGAATATTAGTAGCTGCTTCGTCATGCACTACCTCAACCCATTCTCCATTCTACCCAAACACACATACACAAACACACACTGCACACACTCCAGACACGTATCTGCCATCTGTTCCTCTCCTGACCTTTTCAGTAATGTGTGTTGCCCCATTATTCAATATGCTCATTCCCCAAGGAGTTTGAAGGGCTGCCCACAAACTAAAGGCTGGTTTGTTTTTGTTTTTGTTTTTGTTTTTGTTTTGTTTTTTTAAGGCTGTTTTTTAGGGAAGGAAAATATGTTTTCATTGCTTTGCTCCTGACGCTTTTTTGTTCCTTTCACAAAAGTGCTCACTTTCCCTAAGATTCTAGATTTTAGTTTGAAAATATATAGCAAAAATTAATGTTGTTAATTGGCTAAAGATAGGTTTGAATACGTGGCATTCTCTTAGTGTTAAATGACAGTAATTTAAAAACATTAGATTCTCTGGTTGCTTGTAGGAGGACAACTAAGCTGAAGGGTTAAGTGAGTGTTGGTTGAAAGATAAATCAGTTTCCTATCTTCTGAACTCAACAGGCCAAGTTGATCTCAGTATCTATGCTAATGCTGTTCACCAAACAGCATTGTACTTCCTCTTTCCTCTGACTTTTTAAACTTTGTCCATCCTTCATAAACAAATTTCAATTTCAGTTTATCGATAAAAGCTTTCTCACTGGTTCCTGGTCCTATTGAACTTCTCACTATCCTGTCATGCTACAATGCTTAATTCAGAGATTTTGATCTTAAACTATTGTCCATGCTTTTTGTCTGCTTGGACCAGTTCACCCATGAGACTGTGAGCCCTTCGAGAGAGAAAGCATTCGTGGTCAAGAAATGTTTCCTGAGTGTAGCAGTCAGGGTTTAACCAGAGAAACAGAACCTGCAGATTTACAGTCATTGTAAGGAATTGCCTAGCACAACTATGTAGGCTGGCCAAGCAAGTCCAAAGGGAAGAGAAGATAACAATGTTAGAGCCCCACAGGTCAAACTGAAACTTCCTGTTCACATGTGCTAGTCAGTTTAGGACTGATGAGGAAGAGAAAACAGTTACAGACTTAGCAGCTAGGAAACACTTTCTAAAAACCCTTTGAGGGTCGCTAGGAGACAGACCCGACTTGACAGCACCTAACAACAACAACTTTCCAACTGATTAAGTCAAAGCCACCCAGGATTTTCTTCCTTTTCATTAACTTAAAGGCATTTGATGAGAGACTTCAATCAAATCTGCAAAAGCCCTTCACAGTGGCACCTGAATTAGTTTTTTAGTGACTACAAGAAGTTACATGTATGTTACACAATGACAATTGCATTGCTTTTCTAATGACAAAATACCTTTTGTAACCTGCTGTATCCAGACATGCACAGACTAGGAAATTCTGGAGATTGTTATTCAACCTAGTCATATTGATACCTCAAAAAGCTATCGCACTGATCATGCGTTATGTAGGAGACAGAGGATACTATGGCTGCCCAAAAGAGAGAAATAAAGCCTTAGGCAAATAAAATAAAGTTACTTTCTGTCTCCCCAAATTCCCAGCTCTTTGCTAGATGCATGATCAGTACACGATAAACACTTGAAGAAATAAAATAGTTGGTGATATTGGCTAATTTCTATTCAATTTGATTACAATGGATGTGAACACTTAACAGGTCTGATGAGTACATTGTTTTGTCTTCATAAAATGATTTGATGGGAAAAAATTGTTAATTCCAGCATTGTACTTTTCTCTCATTTATTTCTACAAAGCAGTCCATGCTGAATGATTATTTCTGAAAGAAAGCAGCACAAAAATATTCTTATTATGTTTGCTAGAGCATTTATTCAACAGGCTACTTCAAATTCATAGCATATCATTCAGAATTATCAAATTAACTAAGGAAATAGTGATAACCTATCCTTCAAAGTCAATGGTAGCATTCATTCATTCATTCTATAAGTATTCATCAAGCACCCTCTATCTGTTGTTATAGTTCCACATGCTGTAGATACAACTGAAGACAACACAAAGTTTCCACACAAAACATGTATTATGTGGGAGGTTTGAGAAAATATTTAAATAAACAGTTTAATGCACAAAATTTCAGTCAGTTGGGGCAGATTTAATAACTTAAGGGCTGATATTTACACAATTTTTCATGGCCCATATTAAAAGAAAAAATAATGCCCATAAAATCAGTGACTACTAACAAATGATGCCTGCAGCTGTAGCCCTGTGGCATCCGATCCCGTCAGATCTTGGAAGCTAAGCAGGGTCTGGCCTGGTTAGTACCTGGATGGGAGACCGCCTGGGAACACCAGGAGCTGTAGGCTTGGGAGAAGGACCTGGCAACCCCCTCCCAAAAATCAATCTGCCATTGAAAACCTTATGCACAGCAGAGAAGCACTGACAATAGTGTTTCCCCTGTTGTACAGAGGTTCGCTATGAGTCGGATACTGACTCGATGGCACCTAACAACAACAACTAACAAATGAATTAGATACATATAGTAATACTTATTTTTTATGGGAAAATAAGTTATAAATCTTAAAAGGCTAATGTCATGGTTAATTTTATGTATCAGCTTTATTGGGCTGTGCAATGGCCGGACAGCTGGTTAAACATTACTTCTGGGGTGTATGTGAAGGCGGTTCTGGAAGAGATTAGCATTTGAATGAGTAGACTGAGTGAAGAAGATCCCCCTCACCAATGTGGGTGGCCACGCTCCAATTCATTAAGGGCCTAGATGGAAAAGTGAAAGAACGCTCACACTCTTCTGAGGTTGAGACACTCATCTTTCCCTGCTCTTCATCAGAACTCTAGAGTCTTGGGCCTTTGGACTCCAGGATTTACCACCAGTGACCTCTTAGTCTCTCTGGGCTTCTACTATGGAACAAGAATTATACCATGAGTTCCCCATGTTCTCAGGTCTGTAGACACAGACTGAATTATACCACCAAGCTTCCTGCTTTTCCAGCTTGCAGATGGCAAATCATGGGATTATTTAGCTTCTGGCACCTAACAACAACAATAATTAGTGATTCCCATAGTAAGTCACTTTTTATGTATCTATTGGATAACTATGAAATTTATATTGTATTTTTCATTGTTTTCTTTTTCTTTTTTTTTCTTTTTCTTTTTCTTATTTGGTACTGAGGGGTTAAACTCAGGGCCTCACACATCCTTCGCAAACATTCTGTCCCTGAGCTACACCCCAGCCCATTTTTTATTTCTTATATTTGAGACAGGGTCTTGCTAAATTTTACAGGTTGTGATTGGCCTTAAACTTATGATTCTTTTACCTCCAGTGACCAAGTTGCTGAGATCACAGGTGTGTGCCACCATGCCCAGAAAGAGTTTGCCTTGAGTCTTTTTATTCTGTTCTTTTGTCAGTGCTTGATATCAAACTCAGTCCCTCATGAGTGCTAGACATGTGTACTGTCACTGAGCTACATCCCCAGCGATTATGTTCTATAAAGAAAAAAGTGCTAATTGGAGTTTCTTTCTGGCATGATTAATCAAGAGATGTGTTATTACTATTAGCAGTGATTTGGAAGTATTTTTCTTTCAGCGTCATGTCTTTTTATTGGTAATGTCATGTACATTTTTGTAGTATATTGTAAATTTTTGTGCTAAACACAGAAAATGTATATTTTATATTATAGAGTCCCATAAAAGAGAATTTCTTTATATAACCAGTTAATGATGTTAGGACTCATGCATCATTTAACAACATGACTACATTCTGAAAAATGTGTAATTAGATTTCATCATTGTATGAACATTATAGAGTATGCTTGTTCTTGTTGTTGTTAGGTGCCGTGGAGTCGGTGTCTCACTCATAGCAACCCTATATACCAGAGGCAAAACACTATTGTCAGTGCTTCTCTGCTATTCATAGGGTTTTCAATGGCTGATTGTTTTTTGGAAGTGGGTTCCTGAGTCCTTCTCCAAAGCCTATAGCACCTAGTATACTCAGGCGGTCTCCCATCCAAGTCCTAGCCAGACCCAATGGGATCAAATACCACAGTGGTATAGCTGTAGGCCATAAAGTATGCTTACATAAATGTAAATAACATACCCTATTAACCACCTAGGCTATATAGTGTTTTATACATATGTATATATACACATATATATACACATATATGTGTGTGTGTATATGTGTGTGTGTGTGTGTGTGTGTATATATATATATATATATTTGTGTTTATATATATATATATATATATAAACATGTCATACACACAGACACACACACAATAGCCTATTGCCCATAAGGCCATGATGAGCAATACAACATTAGATTAAATTAAGTATAAGAGGAGATAATGCCATCAAGAGATGTAGTCAACATGAGATGTATAAGGCAGGTCCTGGAATACTAGGGCATTCTGTTTTACAATAAATATTTTATACAACTGGAAGCTAAAATTCTAAAATTGCAATATAAGTATAGCATGTTGTTGTGTTGTTGTTAGGTGCCGTTGAGTCGAGTCCGACTCATAGCGACCCTATATACAGCAGATCGAAACACTTGCCGATTCTGTGCCAGGCAAACAATCTTATTTATGTTTAAGCCCATTGTTGCAGACATTGTGTCAATCCATCTGGTGGAGGGTTTTCCTCTTTGGCGTTGACTTTCCACTCTTCCAAACATGATGTCCTTCTCCAGGGATTGTTCTCTCCTGACTACATGTCCGAAATATGTAAGACGCAGTTTGGCCATTTTTGCTTCCAAGGAGCACTCTGGTTGTACTTCTTCTAGGACAGATTTGTTGGTTCTTTTTTTTTTTTTCAGTTTACAAGGGGAAGAGGTTTATTGTAGCTCACTGTTTTTCAGTCTATGACTGACTGGTCCCATTGCTTTTGAGCCCTAGGTGAAGTAGCACCATAAGAAGGAGCGTGTAGTGAAGCAAAACTGTTCACCTCATGGACTGAAAGCAAAAGAGTGACGTGGAGAAACTGGGATCCCCCAGTCCCCTTGAGGGGCATGTCCCCAATGACCCAGAGACTTCTTGGCCCCACCGCTTAAAGTTTTGATCACCTCCAAGTGGTGCCAAGCTGGGAAACAAGGCTTTAACAACATGGGCTCTTGGGAAATATTCTAAATTAAAACTATAACAGAAGTAAAAGACTTGTACACTGAAAAATACAAAACATCCCTGAAAGAAATCAAAGAAGGCCTAAATAAATGGATACATACACCTTTTGCCTCCTTGCAGGAATAAACCATTTTTTTTCCTGCCTT